>OZ038488.1:39794908-39842408 GCA_964036315.1 Acanthosepion esculentum
GACTGATGGAAATCTACATTCTAAGTAGAATAAATAAAATTATCCACATCGATGACAACGGAATATACCGCGATAATGTACAATAAAAGAAAGAATGATTTCATCCGGAAAAAAAAACTACACAAGATGTTTAAAGAGCTGGATTTCGACATCGCAGTGACAATCAATAGGAAACTAGGTCACTGCTTTGATATATGTAAATACAGCATCCAGCCACCCGTCAAGTGTGATTAAACATATCCCATTAGGCGTGCAATACAGATTATCAAAAAATTATTCTAATGAAGAAATATTCAATGAAAAAAGAAAGAAATATAGTTGCATTAGTAGAGGAGGGACTTAACATCAACCTGTGTTTCAAGGACCAAGTAGACCCAAGGACAGATGACAATAGAAAAAGAAAAGGGAATGTTATCTGGTTTAACATTCAACATGTAAAAACAAATGTAGAGAGAATGTCCTTAGCCTTCTAAGTTAGCACTTCCCCAAAATATCCGGGTCGTATAAATTATTTAACCGTAATACAGTCAAGTTGAGATACAGTTGCACTCTCAATCTAAGGAATATTATTAAAAGATTGAACAAAAGAAATTTAAATCTTGAAGAGGATGTCGGGGGGGGGAATAAGCTCCTTTGTAACTGCAGAAGAAAAAACAATTGTCCCTTAAATGCGGCATATTGCACAGAAGGAGTAATATATTGTGCCAAGGTAGAAAATGACAATGACAGCGCAAAAAGTACATTAGTTGCACTGAGGTCTAATTTAAAAAGAGATGGTATAATCATACCTCATTATTTAGAATACCCGAACGTAAGTTCAATACGAAGCTAGTAAACTACTAGTAGAGCTTTAGAGAAAAATATGAAAGAAGCCCGGTTGTCAAGTGGAGTATTTTACGAAAGATAAAGGATGGTAAAACGAATGGCAACTCATGTAGGCTGTGTCAAAAGGGGAAGCGTTTTCGTACAATACCTTGTTCTTATTCTTCTTTCGTTCAATACCTTGATGACAGTTTATTAATTCTAGAGCAAAAATTAATGGGTATTTGCTTCAAGATTGTATAGGGGCAGTTAGCGTCAATGTTAATATAGTTAGGAGTTTCATACTCCTAATGGTAAGGCTTAAATGTGTACTGTATGAAAATGCTCTCCAGAAAAGTGGATTTGTTAATAAACTATCTTGCTTAAACCCCATAAATAACAATGGTGAGGGTAAGAGTAGAAGTAGATACAAAAATAGAAAAATATATATTATTGGGTTTAAGCCCCCCCCCACTTCTGCAGGTTATCCAGAATTTATATTGGATAAGTTTTCCTGCAACTTATAAACAGACATTTTCAAAATAACAACCCTTAAGTAAAATCTATAATAGAAAAACTATTAAAATAAGTTATTCATGTACAAACAATATGTTTAACATAATGTTCTTAACAAATACAATGGTATCAAAAATACTTCTAGTATGGAGCCGTCTTGTAATTGTAGAAATAGAAACTTTTGCTCAGTCAAGAAAAAATGTAGAGTTTCTAATGTTACTTATCAAGCCACCGTTTACCCCAAAGAAAATAGATCAAACCACCATGTTTATATTGGGATTTCCTCGAGGGAATGGAAACAAAGACTTTATAACCATAGGCACACATTTTCCAACCCAAAACTTAAGCCCCAAACTGCTCTCTCCAAAAACAATTTGGGATTTGAGAGAGAAATGCCTAAACCCTCAAATTGACTGAAAATTCATAGGTTTTGCTCAGACTCCTAGTAGCTTTAATGGTAGATGTAATTTATGTTTGGAGGAGAATTATTAGATGTAATTTATGTTTGGAGGAGAATTATTAAATTTAATAATCAAAACATTTTACTAAACAAAAGGAATGAATTGGTTTCAAAGTGTCAACATAGAAGTACTTTCCAATGGAAATATTTTCCCAACTTCGCACTTTCCTCATTCACTTATTTTCTATATTTGAATTTTTTCTATATGTGAATTTTTTCTCTGTATGGATATTTGTTCTATATTTTTTCCTGATTACTCCTTTTATTTAACTCTCTACCTATTGTTTTGTTTATATATGATACTGTGGTTTATGTCAGGTACATGTAATTCTCTTATTTTTCCTTTATTTTATTGATAGCTATATCTCGTCAAATTTCTTTTATATCTGTAGTTTTCTCAATTGAGACATCTCCTTCTTTTCTGTTTATTCTATTTGTATGTTATATGATTTACTTATGTATAACTGATATGGTACTTGTTTAATTTATTTAGTAATATAGATTTTATATTCCCCCCACTCGATAAGATTTATTTAAAAAATTATTTTTCTATATTTCCCTGGGTTTTACATACACACACACACATATATATATATATATATATATATATATATATATATATATATATATATATATATATATATATATATATATATAATGTGTGTTTCGTAACTCCCAATATATCCAATTTATATATTGTAAATGTAATTTATACACATTACACACCCACACACACACATATATATATATATATATATATATATATATATATATATATATATATATAATTTATCTCAATTGAGACCTCTCCTTCTTTTCTGTTTATTCTATTTTTATGTTATATGATTTACTTATGTATAACTGATATGGTACTTGTTTAATTTATTTAATAATATAGATTTTATATTATTTCCCCCATTTGATAAGATTTATTTAAAATGTTATTTTTCTATATTTCCCCTTTTTATTTAATTAAAATTGTTTTAAAGTGCTTTTTCTATATCTCATACACGTTTTAAAGAGTTCTTTTTCTATATTTCTTATCCTATAAAAATTATTTTAATTTTTTTTTATATGCTATAAGATCTTTCAATTCCTATATTTCATATCCTATAAGAATATTTTAAATGTTATTTTTATATTTTTCTCTATATGTTTTTATTTTTTACGTTTTTCTTTTTTTTAAACCTAATATGTTATGGGCTTTCAAGTATATCGATGAGTTAATTTTACTTTTATTTACCTGTTTAATGGCTAGCAGGTTTTTTTGGGAGACGAGTTCTCCTTAATTATTTGTTATTGAAATTTCCCTTTGTAAAAGGACTTTATGCTTTTATCTATTTTGATTTATAAGTTAATCTATATTTAATTTCAATCTGTTTAATCTATTATAATTAAATCTATAATTATTTTTAACATATATGATTCTATCTAATCTTTTATATTTTAATCTATAATTAATCTATATAGTCTTTAAATTTAATCTTAAGTTTAATCTAGTTTTTACCTTTTATTAATCTATTTAAAAAATTTCCCCTTATTTTCTAAAATTTTCTTTTGACCTATTACTTATCTATTTATTTTAATTTTTCCTTTATCTTATTATTTTTAATATTCAGGTTTTTATATACTAATAATGTCTTAATTTTTTTATTATAATATTAAATTCCTTTGTTTAATATTAAAATTAAATAATAGTTTTAATATTTAATTCTACTTTTTCTGTTAACTACTACCTTTAAAACTCTTCCTTTTCTTAACTTTAATGATTATACTTATGTAATTTTTCCAACTTTAATTTTTTTCCTGTTTGAACAAGAGTTAACATTTTAAATATAGGTCATTGTTAATCTTCAACTGTTTTAACTTCTGTCAAGACTTGTGTATGTTCTGTCTTCCTGTTTCCTCCTTTCTAATTGGGTGTTTCTTTTTCTTTCTTTTTCCTATCTCCCTCTTAAATGCCTTTTTCCCTTATTTGTTGTTTGCTCCTCTGTTTTCCTCTCTCTCTTTTTCTTTTTTCTATCCTTTTTTAATTTTAATTATTTTAAAAAACGTTACGATTCATTTTTTTTATCAAACGTTGTAGTATTGACAGGCTCCAGGGAATTTATCCCGGGGAGCGAAATGGCCATATAAAAATGGGTAACAATTGAGTTTCATTTTTGTGTAATTCATTTCTATACTCTATAATAAATGTATTGAGCTCTTTTTGTGGATCAGTTTTAATATTTTATATTAATAGGATCCACTTGGATTACTTCCCCACGGATTTTACCCATCCTTATGTGTCGTCTGCATATCTTACGCCGTTAATAATGAATCCTAGTGGGACTTCTAATTCTCTCAGGCTCACCTCACTGTATAGGTTGAATAAGTCCGCTAAGAAGACACATCCTTGTCTTACATCCCTTTCTATTTTGCATATTTAGACAAAGTTTTACAATTTTTTACATAAGGGGGTCCAAATTTCCCTAAGCCTTAAACAACTCCACTACTTACATCACTCCATCACACAAATCTAAGCCAATCTTCAGCCCTTCGTATATTTTTAGACATATCTGTAACCCACAACGCATATTTAAACCTATCTGCACTCCTTAGTGCCTTGTGACTGTCCTTTCATCGGACAACTTCTGCCTGCTATTTCACCGCAAATTAGCGTAAGGATCCCTAAACCTATGCCATTTAGAAATTATTCTATTCTAGTGTTTGAGTTATAACAATTTGCTTTTTCTCAAAACTATTCTGATCTTCTTGCCTATAAGAACGGCATTGAGCATATTAAAATAAATTA
This sequence comes from Acanthosepion esculentum, assembly GCA_964036315.1. Taxonomy (NCBI): domain Eukaryota; kingdom Metazoa; phylum Mollusca; class Cephalopoda; order Sepiida; family Sepiidae; genus Acanthosepion; species Acanthosepion esculentum. The sequence goes on from OZ038488.1 coordinate 39,799,480, forward strand.
TTTGAATGCAGCTTATCTGTAAGCATAAATCAGGCTGTAACATGTGCAGTGGTTACGATAAAATAGCCGTCACTTGCTAGATGTTGTTCGTCCTGAGCTCATTCATCAATATGCGTTATGAATATGTACGTGTGTAGTCGGATAGTGTCAGCGACAGAATATTCATAAGACTTTCAATCATTCTATTATCGGACATTTTTTCAAATGATCTTATGTAATTATAAGAGCCGCAAAAGCTGTTATGCGTTATATTCCACTTAAATGCGCATGCGTGCGCAATAAACTAAAGTCACTCAAAAAAGATGGCGTTCGAAATACTTAGACTCTTTTAAATGGACTTTTACGCTCATTAATGGTTTGATTAAATTGAAAAAAAATGCTTTTTCGAGTAGTCGAAGTCTTCTTCTATGTGCCGTAGCCCCCCCCCCCCAGGACGTAAGCGATCATGGCTCTCCACAATTTCCAGTCCTTTGTAGCTCTTAATAAACTTTGCCCTTCTGTCAGGATTATCGAGGAATTGAGAGAGCTGAGTTCTAATTCCAGTCGAATCCCTTACATTCACTTACGTGCTAATACCCTTGGTAAATGTATGAATCATCTCCCTCCCGTCCCAGCTATGGGTAAATAGCAGGTTAGACCGGGTTCTATAGCCTTGGATGGCAACTGGTCTACCTCAGAAAGAAATGGCGATCTACTGCGGGAAAAAATCTGCTTCGTCAGTCATGTATCGAAAGATACATGATCGCCTAAGCGTGCATCACGCATAGGACATAACTGACTGACTTTCTATCATTTCTCCTAAATCATGTTCTGCCAACTCTTCATTCAAGCTCACTAGGCAGGTTACGCGTTGAATTCCTATGTAACTCTTGGCTTCAATCTGTCCTGTGGGTATCAGATTTTCAAAGCCCACTTTCCATATTAAGCCCCCTTTCAGTTGTCTCTTCCTGGTGTTAAGCATAAGTTTCCTTTATGTTTTTATTTAATTTAAAACTTCGTCGGTCAATGGTATCCTCAGTACTCTTCTATGAAACCACATTTCTGTTGCTCCAAGTCTCTTCTTCATATTTGAAGAGATTGTCCAGCATTCAATGCTATATAGGACACATGTCACGTAACAGTTCAGTACTCTTTGATTCTAACGATTTTTTTCTATTTCTCAATACTCTACTTAGCTTTTGGATTGGTAGCGTAACGGCCATTGGCGAAGAATGTGAAGTCAGCGAGCCGAGTTCAAATATCAGCATGTTTTCATATTCACAGGGTTTAATTCTATTGTCCCTCAAGTAGATCCCAAAAATAGAATTCTTATGGTAACCTGTCCAATGAGAAGGAAAACTGATTTCAAATCTTAAAGGCAAAGGGAATTAATTTTATCATCTTTCCTAAGAAAGATTTTATAAAATTCAACCAAAAGCAGTACTGTTTGCTCGGTCAATGAATTGCGTATGTTTCCTTATAAGGAGATAGTTAATATTAACATAACAATTAAAGATGAGGAGAGTAGATACTACACTTTGATCCCAACCCGACGGACAGCTAGTGAAGAAAAGCGTGACATGAATAACACTGGCTGCTCGGTTAATGTATGCCGAGTTTTTCCTTATAAAGAAACGGCTAACATTACAATTACATGTATCTTTCTTGTGCGCCATTTACCCAATATGAAACCATTCAAAAGATTTCTTCAGTAATGCTTAATTTACTACCTTATTCTTCATAAACATTTTTATCAAAGGTTTTACAAGTTTTATGTATATATGTTCATGAAAACCGGAAAATACACAGTTGAAGTGGATGGGTTCTCTGACAGGTTTAAAGACACGGATGGGGAGAAATAAGCAACAGTAACGGACAGCAGTCCCGGAATACATTTTAATAATATCTGACTATTGCAAGATGATACATGGAAACGTTTGTGCGTGGAAAGATGTGTGCAATACGTTGTTGTGTAGAAAGATGTATGCGTTGTATATGTGACATGAAAAATCATAGCAAACACGTAGCTTTAGTCTCTCGACTGAAATAAAATAAGGTTTTTTCTTTTCTCTTTTCTATCTCTTTCTTTTGTTTTATATTTATCTTTTGTTCTGTTTCTGTTCGATTCTTTCCGCTCGTGCAACGGGGATCTTTTGATCTCGTTTTCTTACTTCACTGTTATAAGTTTTGACACGAAGAAGTGGTTTCTTTTCTTCACGTATTCAGCAAATGTAGAATTCATTATTCAGGTAGGAAGGATTCGGTACTGTATCAGTCATAACTTTTCTCGAATTGAATAATTGGTTACCCATGCCTGACTTAAGTGACTGTCACGTTCAGTATTTCACCCGTGCATTTGATATATGCGGCATAGTGAGTGGAATTGGAATTGCTTGACGATAACAAGTGAAAAAAGGTGTTTCTCGCTTAAGATCTGCTATCCAACTAATTCCTTCCAATATTTTCCCGCTCAACTTTTCGTACTTAATCACGTGATTCTGAATGTATGTGAGAAGCTATTTTTAGCTCCCGACCGAATCAGTTTCTAAGTTGATCAGCCTGTTTGCCCCAATTGTTCTGTATTATGATTTATGGGAAATAAATTTGTTTTAAACTGTTTTTATGTTTTATGAGTATAATATTTGTAATTCACAAAGAGATTTTGGGACTCAAGCTCATCCTACATCTCAAGGGGAACTCGTATATCTTTCTTTTTATTTTTTTCAGGACGTAGGTGATCATGGCTCTGCACTTCCACCTATCTCTTTTAGCGCTCAATAAGTTTCGTCCCTCTGTCATTTTCCCCAGACCACGTTCTATCATCCACTTCGTATATTCGATCCCTTGTACCGCTCCAGTATGTGCCTGACATCTGCAACCCTCTACTTTTAAAAGAGGTAGATCAGGCCTAAAATGGAGTACAGCTGCCATATAATACCAGGAGCTTCCCAGTGTTCACTTTCAACTCTCGACAGAGTCCAAAACCGTCTCCGCGTCCTTGTGGGTGATGAATTATTTTTCACCCTATAATATCTTTTCCTGCAGACGAAATGCCATAAGCATATCACTAGTCTGTCGCTATTTCCATGGAAAATGTTTAAACGAGCTGCATTCTTTAATTCCACCAACCTTACCCCTCACAGTTAAGATCCATCACTGCAGCGAACCACACCCTTATTACCTTCGTATTACATCAGCGAGAAGTAAATACCACTGATAGTATATTTTGGGCTACTCAATTTTTATCGCGCAAAGTAAATTAAAAGTTTTATTTAGTAATGAATGCGAAACGGAAAGCCGAAGAAACATTTAATTAGCAATATCGCTCCTATATATATATATATATATATATATATATATATATATATATATATATATATATATATATATAAGTATAGGATTGGTGTATACGGAATAAATTCTAATAACCAACAAATACTATTCTTAAAAGTGTGCTCAATACAAAGTAGAGCAAATATAATTATTCATTCGAAAATTATAACATAAATATGTTATAAAACCACTACAAAGATAGCCATTTTGTTTCAACACTTCTGGTGTCTTATCAAGTGATGATGTTGAATGTAGAATAAAGGATTTTAAAAGGTTCAAATCAATCAAACACCCCTCGCTAAGGGAAACACTGTTACATAAGCGGGAATGACCAATCAAAATACAAGGATACGAGAATTCACAAAAACAAGACAACGAACTATGGTTATAATAATTATTTAATGTTTTAATGTTGGGTTTAGACTAAAATAGAATTTATTCTAACTAATAAATATTAAATTATACGAAAAAATTTGAAATTAAAATTACCCATTTTAAATTCAATCTACATTAAGTTTAAAATTATATATATATATATATATATATATATATATATATATATATATATATATATATATATATATGGGATTCATCAGCAGTGCGCATCCACTACTGACAATTGAACACGAACCGTTACAACACAACAAATTTATTTTCTATTACTTATAAACCTATGCTTGATTTAGGCTTTATGTTCTGGACGGAGCAAATGGTGAAAGAAGACGTTGCTTTTAGGGCCGGTTACGGTGGGTTATGTATATGTGAATGAGTATGACCACAGGAAATAGGAGTAGCACCATATTGAGTCGAGTTAGTGTCCTCTCTGGTACCGAGGCCCACTTGCTCAGTCGTATGAGGCTTGCGCTGTATTGTAACGGTCCGGATTCGTGGATGCGCACTGCTGATGAATCCCAAAAAAGACGAAACGCCCGTTCATTGCGTGCTGCATTCTTTTGAGTATTCTTGTTGTAGATACGATGAATTATTATGATATATATATATATATATATATATATATATATATATATATATATATAGCATAATGAGAAGCCACGTATACTTTCTTGATATGTATATAATATGGAGAAAACAACTGAAAGGTTGCAAATTAAAAAAAATAAATTGAATGTATTTTTTTAGAAAGTATTTATTTATATTTTTATATATATATATATATTTGATATTTCAGATCTGCCCCGATCTTTCATCAGAAATAACTGTATTCAGAAGCTTGTTTACAAGTAGCGTCCGTCTCGAGACGAGGACGTCACTTGATGTGGAATGCAACTTTGTTTGAATATTTCTAACGCAAATCTAACGATAATAATATTTTAGATGTTGTATAAAAAGTTTTTCTTATCTATATGTAAAAAAATTGAAATATTTATACAGATTTAAAATTCCCAAGTCTTGGGAATTTTAAATCTGTATAAATATTTCAATAGTTAAAAAAACTTTTTTTTAGATATAGCTAAAAAAAAACTTTTTAAACAACATATTCTATATATTTTATATTCTATAATTTTCATACACAATAAATACGATATTATTTGTCATTGTCTGAGATTTTGGTGTAATTTGAGAGGATAATACTAAAGTTATGGATGATTTAGTGATTTACTGCAAAACCCATGGCGGCCAAAATGATCAGAACGGTTGAAAAAATAACAAAATAATAAAAAATGACAGAGAATACTGGAATTATTTAATATTTAGTGTGAAGCCCTTTAGCTTCAATCACACTTTGACATCTGCGACTGAATGAGGAAATTAAATGTTCAATTTCTTGCTGGGTGATCTTATTCCATTCTTCCTGAAGGGCATTCCATAATTGCTCGGTTGTTTTAGGATTTCTGGCTTTCGAACGTTCTCCTAAAATATTCCACACATTTTCAATATATATATTCACAAATAGTAAAAATGGAAGCTAAAGCTTGAAATAAGCTAAAAGATTAAGAATAAACCTAGGGTTCAATGCCAAATTTGACAGAGCCTAAATATATGTTTTTTAATCAATTTATACCACAAAGATATCAAGGAGCTACTGGGATTTTTTTTTACAATGATGTTTACCCTGTACAAGACTCAATAGTCACTCGAGATAGAGGGTAACAGTGTCAGAGCCACTTCACCAAGCAAAGTGATAATTCCACCAAGAGGCAAGAAACCACCACGTGAAAGAGAGAAGAAAGAAATCCTAAACAAGAAACATGAGATAAACCTCTACTCCTGTTCAAAAGACCGAGGGGAATGTAAAACGGGCGATAGGCAAACTTAAGAGAATTTAAAAGGAACAGGAAGCGGAAACCCAATATTAGGAATCGAGTGATAAACCTGTACTCCTGTTCGAATGACTGAGGAGGAGTGTAAGCCGGACGATAGGATAACCTATCAACTCCTATTGAGGAAAAATTAATAGATAACATTTGAGATCTTAGGAGGAGACGTTAGAATTATAAAGTTGAAGTAGACTTTTGAAAGAACCACAAACCCAATCCTAAACATGAAAAAATGGATAAACGTGTATTCCTGTTTAAAAGGAACGTGAACCGGACGATGGCCGAACCTAACTACTCCTTTAAAATATATTAAAATAATATATATTTATATATCTATATACTATACAATAATATCAAAATCCGCTACTCAAAGCTCCATGCATTAACAATCATCAAGCGATTATAATCTTATAAGATATAAGATTATGTCCGCCCGATCATTGTGGTTTCATAAAACGTTGAGTAGCGAATTTTGATAATATTGAGTTAATATTGTTATTATAATATATATTATTGCTTGCACCTGTCTTATTCGGCATATTATCCACTGTCATACTAAAAAGTGTGTTCGGGGCTTCAACTGAATCTGATGGCGTCTGCCTGAACAGAAGAAGAGACGGAACGCTGGTCAGTTTGTCTTGGCTGAGAGCGAAATTCAAAATCCATGTGAATCATTAGAATATTCTGTTCGCAGAGGATTTAGACGGACCCTCCAGAAATCGCTCCTTCCCATCCTCAGTTGATATCAACAATACACTCACGCACTATCTGTCTATATTTCTGAGATGAGGTATTATTTACATTATTTACATTATTCGGACTATTGTCCTCATCTTTGTCGCCATATTTATTACAACGTTTCGTTTGTACATTCCGGCCTTCTTCAGGTGGTTGGAATGTCGAACTGAACGCTTTATTTTCTCATGGACACATGGCATAATGGATAAAGGCGTTAGTTAGATCCAGTGACAGGACCCAAAGAGTGTATGTTCAATACCTGGTTAAGTCAGTGGAGAACCTTCAGAGGGGAATTAACAGGCGATAACTGATAACTGACATCCATTAAACATGGCACGTGGAACTAGAACAGTCTACCCCAGTGAGCGAAATAAAGGGTTCAGTTCGGCATTCCAACCACCTGAAGAAGGCCGGAGCGTACAACGGCCGAAACGTTGTAATAAATATGGCGACAAAGATGAGGACAATAGTCCAAATAATGTAAATAATGTACTCACGCACTATATTTTGAATTTTAAATAGTTTATAAATTTCAAACTGACAGGCCACAACTAACCTACAAAGTAGAGGAAAAAATTAAATAAACCTTGCCAGTTGATTTTAATGAAGGTTTTTGCAATATTTAAATGGTCAGATATTCATATATACTGTGTGTAATCTTGGCGAAGGGCGCACTATTCAGTCAAGAGAAGGGCCGTTTGCATCGACTCGATGTTCCCGACTAGGTCGAATCCTTTTTTTAAATTTCATATTTGTGATCTGTCCCACGCAAAACTCTGTCTTTATCTTGACGTCTACTTGAAGAGAACTATAATTTTATTGCTTACAATTTTAACTCAAGAAACAACCCCACTCCTCAACCATTGTCTTCTAATTTTGTTTGTGTATTTCTAATCACTCGTCCAGCCGTCAGGCCCATTCGATATTGCTGTACTTTTATAACAAAAAAGCTTTTGCGAAATAAGTTTTCCTGTACTATTTTGCAGAGCTATAATGTTTCTCCTCATGATGCTTATTAAAACGTGATCATTTTGATTAATTTAAAAACTGTTGTTTCAGTCAGGGACCCCTTAAGTCACAGGACCCCTACGAGAACTACTCCTTCATGGAAATACAGACAAGCAGATATTCACAGTCTGATTGTTTTTTCACGACACTTGTATATGCATTTCTTTATACTGCACCCTCGTGCACACTGCGCACACGTCAATTTTCAGCCAGCCACGCTTTAATGAAACTGTGGTCAATTAATCCTCACTAGTATATGAGGAGATAAGCCGTAATAAACCGTGGAAAATGAGAATTATCATTTGCTCTTATGGAATGGCAAAATATGGGAGTCGTGTAGAAAATAATAGCACACGTTTAAATAGTAAACATGGACTCAACAGCAAGTCAAGAGACGCCTAGCGGCCTGCACTTAAGTCGTGGCTGGATGCGTTTTCTTTCAAGCAACGACAGGATGCATTTTCTTTTATTTCTTTCAATGGTAAACCGTTGATTGGACAAGGGTTGTATAGCGAATATAAATGTTCATTTTTATCTGATCCTCACGGACCCATTTGAAACCCATCCATGCATTCCCTAGGGAGGCCATGGACCCCAGGTTAAGAAGTCCTGCTTTGAATAATATTCAACATCTTACGTTAACATCCGTAAACCTAAACTTTTTTTTAAGCGTTTCACCCCAACCAAGGCGGGAAGCCACTAGCACGCAAGAGGTTACAGGGAGTTGGAGCGAGAGTAAATAGGATTGATAGTGGAAATGATGAAGAGAAGGATAGGAGAGAGATCAGGGCATCTGGAGACGTCGACTGACATTACATTTGAATTGTTGGATATTATAGCTATCAGGGAAACAGGAAGAGGGGGAGGGAGTTCCACAGGCGAGAGGTGCGAGACATGAAGCTATTGCAGTAGAAGAGTCGGCTACATTTAACAGCTTCGACAGTGAAAGGGTGAGAGCGAGATACCAGCCTAGTAGAACGTTTAAATTCATAAAGTTTGGGAACCAGCGAAAGCAGCTCCTCGGAACAGTTACCATGAAAGTGTTATGGTCCAATATCCTCGCACCACGGTTATGGTCCAAGGTAGAACGAAGGAAGAACAACACGAACACAAGAGTAGTAAATAACAAACATATATTACAACAGAAATATAATAAAAGAAGTTGAAGGTGTTAGTATTAACTGTCAGTCTGGTTTAGAGCGAACTAATATCTCTCTCTCGCTCTCTCTCTCTCTCTCTCTCTCTCTCTCTCTCTCTCTCTCTCTCTCTCTCTCTCTGAGAGGCGCAGTATTTATAGAGTCAGGAAGAGTCCATTATCGTTATAGGTAACAGAAAGTATTTGTAAAAAAGACAGAGGGAGGAAACGGCATGTCTGTGAGAGAGCGACTGCTGACGAGATGCCAGATCAGGGCCAATTACATTGCATATCCATAAACTTAAACTTCGTGTTCTTTTCGTTTCTTCCTTGAACTTTGTGTGATTTATGTGAATTTTTTCAACGTTTCCAATGTTCTACTTTAGAAATCAGCTACTAATATCTTTCTCTTGAACTTGTTCTGACGTCCTAGAATAATCTTTAAATATCTGAAATTATAATATCAGTAGCACACAAAATAACTGAAGACAGACTTCAGTTTTTAAACTGTCTGTCTTAAACATTGAACATTTATTCTTCGTGAATATCAATTTTCTGTACCCATTCACACACACGCACAGTAGGATTGAACTTCAAGTTACATTATAACAACAACACTGCACTAAATAAGTTATAGTAAATATTTCTAAAAAAAAATAACTGTAATAACGGGAAACCGACTGACAATCCTTAAAGAAAATTCATTTTCTACGCCACTGAGAAGGTTTACACCGAAGTTGGAAGAAGGGAAATAAAATGGCGTTGAAGAAATTGGATAACGAAAACAATTCCAGAAAGTTTCACTGTGTCTTTGTGGTTTACGCATACAAAGATGTCATATTATTTACATTATTCGGACTATTGTCGCCATATTTATTACAACGTTTCAGCCGTTGTACGCTCCGGCCTTCTTCAGGTGGTTGCAATTTTTTGCTGTTATCATTGGTTGGAATGTCGAATGCTGTTATCATTGGTCGGAATTTTGAACTGAACCCTTTATTATAAAGGGTTGAGTTCGACATTCCAACCACCTGAAGAAGGCCGGAGCGTACAACGGCCGAAACGCTGTGATAAACATGCCGACAAAGATGAGGACAATAGTCCGAATAATGTAAATAATGTACATAATAACCCATCTCAGAAATATAGACAGATATTGAAAGATATTTACAATTCTTACTACAAAACACGACGATAAACAAAATACAATACAGTTGTTCCATTCAGTCAATAACATTAAATTATTTGGAGGATGGAAATAGAAAATATAAACTTTAGCCATAATTTACAACATATATATGTATATTCATACACACACATAAAAATAATTTTACAATCTTTGGGACAGGGTTCCTCAAACCAAAATAAGAACAAAAGTCTATATAAACATATATTTGTAAATCCTTCGTTTATGAGTTATTAAGTTTAAAGTTTACAGTAGACACTGTTAAATGTACATTCCAAGATACAATCCAACGATACTTATTACCATAGTTTGTGGTGCCACAGATCCTGTCTCAGCAACGCGAAGATAAACAGCAGCAAACGTTGGATGACTCAGCTGCCTTTAGTGTGGAAACAAAATCTGATACAGCCGTACAGCCTCGTGTCCATTACTATTCGCGCGACCGTATGTAAAAATTATATCTGCCTTTTCATGATATGAATATCATATAATTCAAATTTTACGGGTATATGTTTATATGCATTTTTGTCCTTGTTTTGGTGTGACGAACTCCCCCCAAAGTTTGTATAAGTAATTTTGATACACCATATACAGGGGTGAGTCAGAATAATGTGAACAGATTGCAAAAATAGCATTTTCTCAATTCCGGAATTTTCGTCTATTTTAAACATCAAACTGGCATAAAAGGTAAATGCTCAGTCATCCTTTACCTTGCTTTTTCACTTAATTCAGTCAATATTTTTTTCAGCTAATAGAGTTACATACTAGTGTGCTATCTGTCGGATTTTCAAAGAGGACGAATAGTTGGTGCTCGATTAGCAGGAGCGGATGTAATCCAAACGTCTGAGTTATTGAATATTTCGCGAGCTGTAGGGTCCACGGTTATAACAACAAAACATCATCAGCAAAGACTAATAGAGGAAGGAAAACAAAGTTGACCGAAAGAGACCGACGAACTTTAAAACGAATTGTGGCAAATAATAATAAAACTATTAAAACAAAAGTGACATCAGAACTCATTACTCGCCTAACCTATACAGTTTCTACACGTACTGTAACGTCGGAAGCTCCACAAAGCTGGTATCCACGGAAGGGCTGCGATTCATAAACCTCTGATCACAAAGTCGAAAGCCAAGTTGAGAGAAAAATGGTGTGATGATCACAAAAAATTGGACAATCGAGGAATGGAAAAACGTTTAGTCTGATAAGTCTTCTTACACGTGATTTCCTACAAATGGGTGTGTTTATGTCTTGAAGACACCGGCGCGTGAATCCTATGACCCGGATTGCATAGTCCTGACAGTCAAACATGGAAGTGGCTCAGTAATGATTTGGCGGCAATTTCCTGGTATTCTTCTGGTCTTATCATTGCTCTTAATGGTAGAATTACTGCAGATAAATATCCCGACATTCTCAATGACAATATCCTTAAAATGGCTACTATGCTGTTTCCAGAATGTGCCATATGCCAAAATGATAATGCACCGATAAACAGTGCAAAAAAGCGAAGTCATGGTTTGATGTGCATCATAACGTAATTAAACATCTTCCATGGCCAGTACAATCACCTGATCTCAACATAATGGAACCATTATGGAGGGTTCTAGAGCAAAGAGTGAGAAACAGATTTCTTCTACCATCATCGCTGAAGCAAACTTTCGAGATTTTGATCGAAGAATGGGACGAAATTACACTGCAGACAAAGAAAATACTTATTTGATTCCATTCCACATAAAATCAAAGCAATTTTAGAAGCTAATGGAGGTCCAACACCTTATTCGTCAATAAATAAACGTTTAAGCCATGTGTTTACATTTTTTCTTTCACCCCTGTATATTCATGCGGACAATTTCTACATAAGTTACGTCCAGAAAAGAAGAAATTATAAAAACACAAAAAATTAAATAAAAAACTTAGCCGCAGTAACTTGTCCGTTGTTTTAATGAAACTTGTATAAAAGAGGTATTGCAGGCCAAATACCCATTTGTGTGCATATACATATAGATATATAGATATATATATATATATGAAAAAATATAGTCTTAAAATGTTCTATATTTATGGGATAAAGTGCTCAATATCAGAGATAGAGCGTGTGTAAATATAAAAGTGAACATAGAAGTCAACACTTAGAGGCGACAGTCTGTTTCTTGCTAGGTGCAATCGTCAGGCCTGACGATTTCATCTAGCATGAAACAGACTGTCGCCTCTAAGTGTTGACTTCTATGTTCACTTTTATATTCATATATATATATATATATATATATATATATATATATATACAGGAATAATATAATGTAATATAATAACACCAGTATTTCACGAACGGAGCGGAATGTCTGAAAACAAAAGGAATGACAAACATGTTTTGTGTTCACATAGACTTTTATACCACTAATACATACATAAAACTATATATACATATTTAGACGTTTCTCACACAGAAACAAATATAGTATATACCTACAAAGCAAGCAGAGTATAAGGAGAACGAAAAGATGGGCTCTTAAATATAATATGGAGATTCCTCTGTGTTTCTGGAGAAGTCATCTTTAGTACTCTAGATTCAAGCGGGTTGGATTCATATACTATGTCCCAGGCGAGTACATATTCCATGTAGATGAAACGTCGAGTCTTGAGTTGTTCCAAACTGTGGACTGCGAGACAGACTTTCGTTCTATATCTAGGAAAGATATATTCCCAAAGGGAAACTGCACAATGAACTTGTAAGTTGCTGAAGGAGGCAGATTTAGACTGGAGCCCAGGCTTTGGTGGGGGCTAAAAATGCTACCACTCAGTTTGGCTCCTGTATACCGACGCAATGACTGGCAACTCTCGTCACTGTAAGAAGTGACGTCACTAGCAGCCGTTACGTGACCCATGTGACTATTTCGACCAAAAGGAGATAATTTCTTTTGTATTCCAACACTGTTGAGAAGTTGCTTATTACGTTTACAAATTGAACAGGTGATTTAAAATACAGGTTCTAGTGTTCTTCCTGGTCTGTGAAATGTTCATAAAGTCCTTTCTTTTAAAATAAAAATGCAGAAATCAGATAGCACTTGTTAGTTATAATATGTTAGTATTGATATAGGATTAATATTAAAATGTATAAAACGTTGGATTAAACTATTATGCAAGGAAGAGACCAGATTACTGAGTTAGGAATCCGGAAGAAGTAGCACCAGTCTAAACCGGATGAAGTAAAATAAAACACCATTATATAGGAGGGAAGCGGGAAAAGCTTTTATTTCATTGGCTGATGTTAACTGACGTATGTCATTAAGAACGGTCGGGCTCCTAATCATGTCTGAATTTTTCTTTGCAGTGTCGAGGTGCATAGCACGTCGCTTTCAAGGAGGCGGCCTAACTGTTCTGGAGTCAGGTGGAGGTTGCTGTTTGAACCGATATGATGCAAAACCCGAAATCAGCGATGAGGACAGTGCATCACCCTTGATGCATCTAAAATGTATTATGCAGCTGTAATAAAGTTAAATAGATAGGAAGCATCTCGAAATACTGATTGACAAATTCAAAATGTCACAGAAATGATTCTAGTGCATTCAGAAAAATGAGTCCTCGTCAGAAATTACACGGGAAGTTTTATTTTAATCAGTTCAGAATGAGAAAAAAAAATCGTTTTTAATCTGAGAAATGATTTTTTTCAAAGCAGCGGGATTAATATTTTGTAGCAAAGAACTCGTGCTATTTAGCCTCTTCCTCCATAACAATTCTGAAATTAACTTTTTTCGCAGGCGTCATTCGTCTAATTCATGTCTTTCGCTTCTCTTATTTGTTCTATCTAAATAAGAAAACCCCATTGCGAAAAACATGGCGAATTAATATTCTATTGTCCGAGTAAAAGAATCAAAGCCTTTGTTCTGCTTGTTGCAGCACAGCTTCGCTCTATTGCACAAAATAAACGACTTGTCAATTTAACAACGACGCAAATTATACTAATAATGCCTCCCTTTTCAGTAACTGACGAAATCAATGGAGGCGACGAAGCTTATGACGATGATATCTAAATAAATAAATAGCTAATAATAATAATAATTATTATTATTATTATTTTATTGTTATTATTATTATTATTATTTTATTGTTATTAATAGAAATACACGTGAAAATGTCACGGTTATCCTATTTTAATTTTCTGGTGAATCTTAATTCTTATGTTAATGATTGAATAGCTCAAAGCGACAGTAACATATTCGACAATAAAATAATACCTATCGCATCGTAAAATATTTGAGCTTAACAACTTTAACAAAATGTAACAATAATATGAAGGTTGGTTGTTATTTTAAGAAGTGGCTACAAATGAAAAGACAACTTTTACCATTTCATTGAAACAGACGTTAAACACTTCTATCTTCACTTTCTTTCTTTCTTTCTGTCTGTCTGTGCGTCTGTATTTCGTTCATTTTCTTACTGAAACCAATTAGCATCTTTGATATGTCTTTTCCGTATTTCAACGCTATCAAAACGGAATAGTTCATTATTTATGAGTCATTGCCAAAGGACGTTAAACGCTTCTTGCTTCCCTTCTTCCTTTCTTTCATTATTTTTTTCTCTCACTGAAACCAAATATTGTCTGATATGTCTTGTCCATCTTTCTACGGAATAGTCTATTATTTATGAGGTATTAGCAGATTCTAACGGCCGTGATGACTAATTGATAGACAAGCATCTACATATATAATACGCCACATATATATATATACTTACGTTTGTGTGGGTGTGTGTGTGTGTGTGTGTGTGTGTGTGTGTGTGTGTGTGTGTGTGTGTGTGTGTGTGTGTGTGTGTGTGTGTGTGTGTGTGTGTGTGTGTGTGTGTAACAATTATAGAGAAGTGTGCAAAATAACGATGACCCACCCGGTGTAGCGCAAACTTGGTCCCGTTGATGCATACTGATATCACTATTGAAGAGAGTCCGTATATATGCAACGACGCATATGTCTTCAAGAATGGTTTGTTCATTTTACAATATTCATTTTAAACTTAAAAAATTATAATTAAAAAAAGAGGTGGGGGAACAATTCTTGTAATAATTCATTAGTCATCAAAAGAGTTTTTTATTCACACTACATACTTTATATTTATATGTTTAATGATAGTAATTAAAATCTTATACAATTAAATAATTAGTTTTAATTCAGTTTTGACGTTACGATTCAGAACATATATTGTTGAATTTGGTAATAACTTAAGAAACAAAATAACTTTTAAAAATTATCTGATAAAACGTTGCTCTTAGTAAGACGAGAAATAAGCAGACTCTGAGATTACAGATTGAATCTGCGGATTGTCAAGGATCACACAGACCTTCCAAAATTTATACAGAAAATATTTTGCTTTGGGAATTTTTGCAGTAAACTTAATTTTGGTTGTAAATATGTAACATTCATGAGCATAATATATTGTTATCTTTCCTTAGGTATTTATAAATTGTACACCGTTCAGTTATTAACGTTAACAATGAACTATTTTAAGTTACAAAACTGTACTTGGATTAAACGAAAATTACTTACAATATAATACATATTACTTATAATTTATTCCTTCTTGCTGTCAGTTTTGACAGTACGGGTATACTAACACTACTACTACTAGTAATAATAATAATAGTAAAAACAATAATAATAATCACCAAGTATGACTATCATGGCTTGTAAATTTAATTTATTGAAAGTTTTAACATGAACATGTGTTCAGTGATAAGAGCAATATCTGTCGTCGATGGTTCTTTGCGCAAACAACTGGAGACCTGGGAACCAGCATCTCCCAGAATGTATTTGCCCACTGCCCATCGTATCATTGTGTGGATTACTGTAAATGAAAAGTTACCTTTTTTTATATACAGATAGCGTTAGACAAAGCCATCCTTGTCCAGAATATTGTTCGGACAATGCTGCTGCCATTCTTGTAAAAAGGACAACGATGTACTGTTCCGATAGAGGGTGGCATTTCAGCCATAGAAATTGAACGAGATATGATAGGACAACACCTGACCCGTTCCTTTTACCCGCCTACGAGATTATCTGGTTGATTATTACTAGTGTATAACGATTTCGATTCTCAATGTGTATTCCATTGTAATAGGGGTGGAATTATGTATAGCAACATGGTATTTGCCATACATAAGATCGGGTATATGTGAGAGTAAAGGTCTGTTTTCACGCCCAATGTGAATATGTATTGGAAACTGGGTGTAACATCGTTCCAACATTGAAATGACAGTAAGAATAAAATATATATTAAAATGTAAACGAAGAAGAAAAACCTTATTTTTTAAAATTCATGTATTTAAAAATTAAAAAGTGGAGTAACACTAATGTTTATATTGTGCGCTCCCAAATTATCCGACCAACAACAAATATAAGCAAATTTTCCATATCTCACTTTGTGTGATTTTTGTGTGGGGAGAGGTAATGAAAGGTTTGAAGATAACACCACTCTAAGAAACTACATTAATATTAGAACAATTCATACAGAAAGAATTTTTTTTCAATTTTAGACTTAATCTTTAATTCTAATTTTCATTTTACAATAGAGAGTTTCTCAAATAACCGATCAAATAAATATTTTTAAAAAGCGCTGAAAATGGGGCTTTTATCCTTTTCAAAAGAAAATGGTCATAGTTTTCAAAACGAAACGAGATCTCATTCTTGCTGAATTCGTCTTTTAATGCCAACCACCTGCATTAAAAGGAAATGGTTATATTTATTGTTGAGTTCGTCTGCGTCTTCGAAATGGGGGAAGGGGAAACAACTTTCCAGAAAAATAAGTTCTTTTGTTCCGCCAACTCTTATGTGCTGACAAGAAAAAAAGAAAAAAAAAACGTCGCCTAAGGGTGCTGAATAACTTATATAAATTCCCGTCCCCAAAAAATAAAGGGGCGGAGATAAAAGTCAAACAAACCAGAGCTAAACAAAAAGAAAACACCCCCGTAGTTGGAAAAATCTTCGGAAAATAGTTCTCATTAGCGTCTTATTCATTTCTTTTCTCCTTTCTCCTTTTTAAATGTTTGAAAGCAGACTTTTTTTTATATATAACAAATTAGTCAGGAGATTTTATTTTCCTCAATCAAAACAATTATTTTTAGGACACAGACTTACCTATATGCGTGATGGTAATGGTAATATTAGCTGTTATCTTATAAGGAAATGTTTATTAATTAACCGAGCATTAATTGTCGCTTGAAACCCGCTTCTAATTAAAACACCTTTTCGAGAGAATAGCTTTCTAAAGTTCATTTAATGTTATTGCTCTTTCACCGTATTTCCTTTTGTTTGATGTAGTTAGGAATGCCAACATCTTGATTCGAGCAACATGTGCTATCCATTTTAGCTGTTGCCCTTCTTGGAAGTCCTCAAGTGATGTGATGTGATTTCTATTATTTGGTACAGTTCTTTATGCGTAATGTTGCAGCGCCAGTCTACCAGGACTGTTCCGTATCTCTTTTGGGGACGTTACAAGTAAGTCCTGCTTTTTATTCCACCCATCCCCTATACACACACACGCACACACACACACGCGCACGCACACACACACGCACACACACACACTTACTACTTGATTTTTTTCATATTTGTTCTACTTTATCTATGTAGGACAAATTGTGAATAATATATTTATGCAATGGGTTTTTATATGACGTATTTGTATATTTCAGTGTTGCATATAAAATATTTTCATGCATAACTCATTTTGAGAATTAATTTTGGTGGGGTTGTTCTTGTACCCTTTGTCGTATTAAGGTATGTGTATATAACTAATTTAATAATGCTTAATATGGGCTTTGGAGAGTGGAGAAAACCAAGATGTTTATTCTCTTCCAAAGCACCCTATTAATATTATTTTATTACTAGCATGGCCCGGTGTTGCCCGTGCTTGATTCAAATATCGTACGACTCATATAGCAATCGCTATCACTTGACTAAAAATATTTTTGCCCTTCCTTGCCTTTAAAGGAGTGCCCTTTGCCGTGCTGATGTTGCTACATGCCTTACTACTTGCCTATCTCACACTGCGAATTTTTTCTAAGCTCTATACTAAACATTAAATCTGTTACGATAAAAGAACTAAACAAAATGAACACAAAACGATCGGCTTTAAAAAAGGACTCGTAACTGGAAAAACCGAATGAAAAAAGAATGTTAACAACAAATATTTTTTCACACCCAACCCAGTTCTGCGGAATCAGAATCAACGTTGAGTTTAAGCAAGCGAATGAGCCAATTTGAGTAAAGTGCCATGCAGATTTAAATTTTCCCACTTGTAACGAATGCGGCTATCGATTTTTTGCATGCTAGCATGCTAGTTAACATTCGTGTCAGTCAGCTGTTGGCTCTCACGCTGGCCAATAGAATCTTCCTGCCTATTCGTGGCAGCCAGCTATAGGCTCTCACTCTGGTCAGTAGTAAATGGTCGAAAACTACATGAAAACTGCCGTAGAAGCATGAACAAATCGATTATTTCCACTATCGTTGGGAGTTGGGAAATGCAAAGTCGATATTGGCCTTCCCGCTAACTTGAAGCATGTGCATGTAAATACTGGTGCAAATCCGTCGAAAATTGCGGCCGTGCATTCGTTACACACACACATACACATCCTGCCTTTTATAGATAGAGTTTATTATTATTATTATTATTATTATTATTATTATTATTATTATTATTATTATTAACAATGTTTATTATTTAATTTCATCCTAATTTTTATTTACTGACTTATTATTAACCATTATTATACACTGTCCAGAAATTGTGAAAAACGCACTTTTTCATACTTCAGATGTATTATGGAGTATATAGTTGGGTTAACATTTACCACTCTTCCTCAACGAGGGTACACTGAGCTTGGCCGGTCCTGTGCACTTTACCGACTAATTACTGAAGTCCAGTGCGTACAGTGTACTGTTTTGGGACATACGCCATGAAGAGAAAATGCTTTCCGGACACGTGAGTAAAACGCCTCTTGCAAATGGCGAGCCGAACCTTTGAGTAAAGTTAGATTTTTAGTGTTCACTACCTTTCCTTTTCAGAGTCAGTGAGAAAGTATATAACACATTAATACACATTGTTAACATGTTCTCTTCACATTCCAATATAAACATAGCATGATCTGGATACTTCGACGTGGTGTAAGCGTTAGCAAACTTGTCTCGTTAGATCAGTTATGGCTGAATTATGAGTTCGATACTTGCACCATAGTTGTGCCACGTGTAAGCTACGCTCAGAAAATCGCCATATAGCATTTCCAGGGCACCTCGTGTCGGTGTAATGGTTAGCAAGCTTGTTTTGCTAGAACAGTTACGAATGAGTAGTGAGTTCGATCGTCACTGGGTTCCTACTACTTTCGGCCTTGTGCAGAATCTACGCTAAAATCACTATACATATACAATATACACATAATCATTGGATAAAGGCTCGTTTTAGGTGCAATTGTTGCATGACCTCCTTGTGTTGGGGAAGACCTTCGTCGACGGTTTCCATTGGGTAATAAAACTGCATTCTTCTCTCTCTGCCGGTGATAGCTTGTTGTTTTGAGTTCAGAGATAAAAGAACTTCAATACAGAGAATTTTACTTAACTATTTCATTAATCCCGTCGACTTCTCATTTTTACCTATCCAGTGGATTTACTTTCCCTCCACTGGGGAGCCGTACCAGACACGAAAGAAAACACGTCTTCATTGTTCAACGGTTAAGAAGCAACTGTCGTTTCAGATTCGAATGGAACCACACCTACACTGTTTGACAGCTAGAATTCGACTCCCTGAAAACTTTTTTCTGTATATCGTTCTCACGCTCTTTCAGCCAGTTAAAAATCGACTCCTTTGTTTTGTCTTGTATCTGATCCCTAAGGTCCACCTTAGGAAGTCCGAGCAGAGATAACATTTTCCCTAAAAATAATAGTCTTCTAATGAATAAGTGTTGCTTCATTTCTCTTGTCCTACAATTTCCTGCGTTATACGCTGTTGTAAACTACCCACTTTTCATTTCCCCGTTAATGGCATTTTTAAAAACCCTACCAAATGCCCCGTTTTTTCTCTTCTGTGTTCTAGTTAGAAATTAGGTTATGTTTTATTATTATTGATTATTTCAAATATCATACGTCAGCTCTCACAAGATTTATTGACCCTACGGATATCCGATTATCTTTGACATTACATTTTGTGTCAATTTCTGATCCGAGAAAAATATAATCAACATGGCAAAGTAATTTATTTTTCAGATTAGATAAGGAATTTGGTTTATCAACCCGTTTGATGCTAGGGGTACAACGAATCTGAACATGATGATACGCATTTCCATCATATCGATATTTTTCCTAGAAAACAAAGAAAAGATGTTATGAATCAAATATTACAATACTGCTTACTTAAACTTGGTAACTACATTACTAAATGAGAAAGTATATTGCGCACTTACGCATGCACCAATGAATATGACTGTTACATCTGATCTGTTGCTTCACCTATATATCTAGAGATTCTTGATAAAATCCAAAGAAGAATCAGCAACGTTATTAGTCCTGATCCGGCATCTCGAATTAAGTCACTTTGCCATCGCTCTACTGAATTCATTACGGTTGAACGACTTCAACTGTTTCCATTGGAATTACTAACGACCGTCGGTTACACCGTAAAATTATGTTGTATAGCCCTTGGGCGACGGCGTCGGTTCGCTCATAAAGTTGAATTCTTCTCTCTCGGCCGGTGATCGCTAGTTGTTTTTATTCAGATATAAAAGAACTTCAACACAGAGATTATTTTGCTTAACTATTTTAATAACATCGACATATAACATCTTCTATTTATCCAGTTGGGTTGCACTCTTCCCCTGCTGGGGAGCCGTACCAGACACGAAAGGAAACACGTCTACATTGTTGGACGTGCACGAACCGACTCACTAACAAACCTTTCTCTGTGTATTGTTCTCACGCTCGTTCAGCCAATCAAAATTGACTTCCTTGGTTTGTCTTCCATCTGACCCCCGTCCTGGGTAAGACGATAAACTGCATCCCCGTCCTGGGTAAGACGATAAACTGCATCCCGGTCCTGGGTAAGACGATAAACTGCATCCCTGTCCTGGGTAAGACGATAAACTGCACCCCCGTCCTGGGTAAGACGATGAACTGCACCCCCGTCCTGGGTGGGACGATGGACTGCGTCTGGCGGTAGGGCCTCTGATCGGGAGGTTTTGCGGATCGTGACACCGCCTCTTGGTTGCTGGTGTTCCCGGGTCCGCCCTGACCCGAGGGTGTGGCACCTGTTGTTGTCCCATCTGTGGGCGAATGCTTGGCCCCACAACCTGACTATGAAAGTGTAAAGATGGATTTTAGTGCCAGAAGCGCTTTGTGGAGAGAAAACTGTATCAGCAATATCTTTTTGACAAAAAGATCATACCTACAGTAGGATCTTGTCGGCATTGAATAGCCCATTGAGGTTGATATGTCACAAAACAAAGCGAACCAAACTATACATTTTTGAAAAAGATCACAAAAGACCAGAATGAAAATGAAAAAATATTATTACCAGCTCTACGTTTTCGAAAAATATTATTGCTAGCTATACGTTTTTGAAAAAAACATTATTACCAGCACTACGTTTTTTGAAAAAACATTATTACCAGCTCTACGTTTTTGAAAAAATATTATTACCAGCTCTACGTTTTTGAAAAATATGATTGCCGGCTCTACGTTTTTGAAAAAATATTATTACCAGCTCTACGTTTTTGAAAAAATATTATTTCCAGCTCTACGTTTTTGGAAAAATGTTATTGCCGGCTATACGTTTTTGAAAAACCAGATTCATTCTGGTTTTTCAAAAACGTATAGCCGGCTCTTAAATACAAAAAATCCAGTTTCAGCATTAAATGACCCATAGGGGTTGATATGCTGGTAAAACAAATAAACAATCAATCAATCAATCCATCTGACCCCAAAGGTCCACCCCAGGAAGTCCAAGCAGAAATACCATTCTAAAGTATTAAACTTTTTTCTTTCTTTCTTCTATTATTTAGCACTCAGCTTCCCAATGCAAAATAGAATCAACAGCTTAATTATTTTTATTTCTTAATTTCTGATCCTTGATGTTTACCTACGTTCATAGAACGAGAGATTTGCGATGAAAGCCGCTAAAATGAAAGGAATACCTGCCAATGCATAAAAAGATTTCCTTAATAAGATACTTGCATGGTATCTTGTGTTGCTCGGAAGTTAATTTTGTCTACAGGAAAAGACAAAAATATATTGTATTTGTATAGAATACTAAAAATAATTAAATGGCTAAGGGAGGTAACCTATTATTAATTTGTAACCACTTTATTTTCACATGAGAATAAATATTTAATATTCATGAGAAATGACTGCTTGCACCTTTGTTTTTGACTTTTCACTAGATAGCCTATCAGCATGTCTAATTTGATCGAAATCCGTCCATTATTTTCTGTGTTTATGGTGCACAGACACACTTCATTTTATTTGTATAGATTTTTATTCTCTCTTATACAATGTCATACAAGGTTATAACCAAACAATTTTTATATTCTTTTTGAATATATTCTTGTTTATGACCCAAAATACTGGATAGATTACGCTGCATTTATGTCATTAGATAAACATTGCCATTTATTTATCTACCAATATCGAATTGTTTTCTTTGTTCTTATTTCTGTATGGCATGGAAGTCCATCCTTCTTGAAAACGAGGTTGTATGTGAAATTAGCCAATAGTGGATATTGATAGTGGTTTATGATGCTAAATATCTACTTTCCAGATTCCAGAACATTTGAATAGCTGATATCCCATATTGCTACCTGGGCTATGTCTGAAAAGTCGCCATTTTTGATAGTGGGTGACGGAGATTCAAACGAAATTCTCGCTCGGCCATATTCACATATTACCCGCAGGCTGTTTGAAAAAAACAACAAAGTTGGAGTCAAAATATTAAGGATGATCCCGCCCTGTCTTCTTATCTGAAAATTTAGAGTGTAATCTAATTAAGATATAACTGGTATTTTTTCTGGCTTGGTCTGAACGTTTGAGCTGAAGAGTTATGTCCACCTTACTTTTTCCCGTCTGTATTTTTTCATTTATGCAGATTTTTCCCCTACGGTGAATCTGCTGCATACGTTTGTTCCTTAGTTTTACTTTAAAGGAACATTTCTTTCTTTCATTCTTTCTTTCTTTCTATCTTTCTTTCTTTCTTTCTTTCTTTCTTTCTTTCTTTCTTTCTTTCTTTCTACTTAGGGGAATCTTCCTTTTTCTGTCTCTCTTTCCTGTTAAAGAAAATGTTACTTTTCCTTACTTTTTTCCTTTTTTTTCCCCAAGGAAGTTTGTCATTTATCTATATTTCTTCCCACGTATGGATTCTTCTTTCTTTCGTTCTTTCTTTTTTCTTTCTTTTTTCTTAACGGATTCTCCCTTTTTTCTTTCTTTCTTCTTAAAGTATTTTCTTCTTGCAAGGATATATTTTTCTTGCTTTCTTTCTTTCTTCTTAAGTAATTATCCCTTCCTTCCTTCCTTCTTTCTTTATTTCTTTCATTCCATCCTCTACTTTTTCTCTTCCTTTCTTCTTTTTTTTCCTTCCTTTCTAAAGGATGCATTTTTTATTCTTAAGGGATACATTTTTCTTTCTTTTCTGTTTACGACCTAAATCGATTCGACACATAAAGAAGGAGATGGGCGCGTACTCGAATATTATGGTTTCATGGCCGCGTCGTTAACATTTCGCTTGTCTACCATAAGACTAAAAAGAAATATATATATATAGATAGATAGATAGATAGATAGATAGATTTATATATAGATTTATATATAGATATATATATATATATATATATATATATATAGATAGATAGATAGATAGATAGATAGATAGATAGATAGATAGATAGATTTATATATAGAGAGATATATATAGATATATATAGATATATATATATATATAGATAGATATATATATAGAGATATATAGATATATATATAGATATATATATAGAGATATATAGATATATATATATATATATAGATAGATATATAGATATATATAGATAGATAGATATGTATATATATAGATAGATAGATAGATAGATATGTATATATATAGATAGATAGATAGATATGTATATATATAGATAGATAGATAGATATGTATATATATAGATATATATATATATAGATAGATAGATAGATATAAATAGATATATATATAGAGAGAGAGATATATATATATAGATATATATATATAGATATATATATAGATATATATAGATAGATAGATAGATAGATAGATAGATAGATAGATAGATATATCTATATAGATAGATATATATCTATAGATAGATAGATAGATAGATAGATTGTTGAGTCTTGACTCAATGTTGAATCTCGCCTATTGCATGGAATAATAATGCAACACAAAATGTACTTGGAACAAAGAATGTATTATAACAAGAAAGTGTACACAATAAGTACATATAGTATTTCTGTATATTTCTGGGAAGACGTTCCTGGAGAATGTGTTGACTAGTCGCAGTCGATCAGAGTCTCTAGTTGGATCTCGTGATTCCTTTCTCTCGTCTTCCGGTATCAACCATTATTTATATAGTTGGTAGTCACCTATGCAGATTAGGTGGATCCCACCACAACATAGATAGATATATCTATATAGATAGATAGATAAAATTAGTGAACAATATATATATATATATATATATATATATATATATATATATATAAATAAATTTCCAAGAGGATAGAATCCAGGTAGAACTCAATGTCCAGGACAGAGTAATATTATGATAAAAAACTCAAACACTAACATTCCATGGTTATAATTTATTACATTGGAATCGTAATCACGATCCAATTCATCAGACTTACAAATTCAAAAAGAAATCGAAAAATAAAACTCCGGAAATCCCTGTATGTTATTAGATGTATAGAGAGATAGAGAATTGGATATAGTCAACATTAAACACGTCTAGAAGTTTGAATATATGGGACGTTGTTTTAACAGATGAAAGAAAATGTGATATTGAAATACAAACGAGCAATGGATTGGCAAAAGTTGCCTTCCAAAAACCTAAGCAAAGTCCTAAGAAACAGGTAAATTCCATTAGGTATTAAGAAAAGAGTGTTGAAATGCTATCATATGAAGCCTTCTATTAAGCAGTG
The DNA here is from genome assembly GCA_964036315.1 of Acanthosepion esculentum. NCBI lineage: Eukaryota > Metazoa > Mollusca > Cephalopoda > Sepiida > Sepiidae > Acanthosepion > Acanthosepion esculentum. The sequence goes on from OZ038488.1 coordinate 39,824,326, forward strand.
AATACAGGACACTCTCCAGATGAAGTACTGAGTGGTGACAACAGAAAAAATAGTTTTACAGGAGGATGCTGAGAGTACTATGGACGGGTTGTATAAGCAACGAAGAAGTCAAAACGCGACAGTTGGAATTTCTTGGAAACAAAATGAGGCAAGAGGGTTTGGAGAATTTGATACCCACATGATATATCGAATATATATATCACAGGATATATCAAAAGAGACAGAAGCAAGTAGAATGTAATCTATCAGACCAGCTTGTGTGAATGGATGGCCGAGAAGGGTGGGATGTATAGCAAAATAAAAATGTTTCTAAGAAGTACAAATGATAGGAAATCCCTGTATGTTATTCGGATCGATATACATCTGATGAAGACCGTAGGGTACAACGTCTAAAACGTTGGGGTAACAACAACAAAGATGAGGACAATAGTCCGAATATAAATCGTGTAAATAATAAATGAGGAATAGGAAGTTGTGAAGCGCCATGATCGTTGAATTCCTAAAGGGAAATGGCACATAGAAGGAGAATAATTCTATGTGAGATCATGACTATGATTTGTAATCCTCAGATGAATAACACTAAAATTGTAAGCAAAACGAGTTTGGCTGTTTTCCAGATAAGAATTTCGCCGGAGTCGGCCACACTTATTTTCAGCTAAGATTGCGTTTTTCCTTCCATTTTTAGCTGCCTGACTAAAAAAACTTGATGAGGATTATTTCTCTTACAGCTTTGACATTTCTGCTATCCATCATTATATAAGTTTGATATCTTTCCACTTCTTCGTATAGAATCTAAAGATGTATAAGATGTATTAAACTATTTCTGTAGATTATATCAGTAACTGACCTAGATACGTGTGTACTTACAGACACACACACACACTATATATATATATATATATATATATATATATATATATATATATGTATATTTGTGTATTTACGCAGCAATCCTTTTTCATGCACATTTCATTAAAAACGATAGACAAGGTGCTTTTATTTAGTTTTTTATACAATTTCTCAGGCGATCTAATATGTTTTTTTCTTTTCGGATGATAAATTATATAAAAACTGTCCGAATGTTCTTTTTTTAGGAAGAATAACACGAACATAAGTGCAGGAATAACAAAGATATATTAAACAGAATAATAATACAAGAAGTTGAAAGGTGTTAGTATGACTGTCAGTCTGGTTTAGAGTGAACTACTATTGTCTCGACTCGATCCGTCTTGACTCGTTCCACTTCGTTCTATACGTCTGTCTTGAGAGGCGCAGTAATTATAGTGTCAGGAAGAGTTCATTATCGTTACAGGCAAAATTCCATAACATAAAGCTAAAGCACCAAGCAAGATGTGACATCAATATTCAATAAATGAACAAATGGTAGACTTATAAATGTATTAGATTGATTCTGGAGAGAAAAAATGTCCATAACAATACAGTGAATGAAATTTTCCATGCAGCAGAATTAAGAATAGAGTCAATGTAATCGTTATGCTTCATGCCAATGGAAAACGTTTACCCGAGAAGGCGGATTGAGTCATTCTCTTGGTGGTTAGTAACGATTATGGTGATAAAAGGCTAAAATGGTCCACTTTTTTGCCTTCCATCATATATAGATAGATAGATAGATAGATAGATAGATAGATAGATAGATAGATAGATAGATAGATAGATAGATAGATAGATATGAAAAGAGCGATAAATAGATATATGAGAACAGACTGAGGTAGGTAGATGTAAACAAACGGGGAGAGATATGAACACATTTAAATACTGCGCCTCAAGATGAAGCAGCAGGAGTGAGTCAGGCAGTCGGTCAGTCAATCAGTCACAGAGTCAGTCAGAGACAGAGTTGCGACAGATGATTACTGTAAGACATTGGAATAGTGATACTGGTCGAGACAACATAGTTCTCTCTAACCTAACCTGATTGTTATTACTAACACTTTCTACTTCTTTTGTACATATTCTGTTTGTAATATATCTGTGTTATCCCATACCTGTGTTCGAGTCATTCTTCATTGGTTCTACCTTGGACCATCACCGTGGTACAAGGAATCTGGACCATAACAGATAGATAGATAGATAGATAGATAGATAGATAGATAGATAGATAGATATGAAAAGAGCGATAAATAGATATATGAGAACAGACTGAGGTAGGTAGATGTAAACAAACGGGGAGAGATATGAACACGTATAGATAGATAGATAGATAGATAGATAGATAGATAGATAGATAGATAGATAGATAGATAGATAGATATGAAAAGAGCGATAAATAGATATATGAGAACAGACTGAGGTAGGTAGATGTAAACAAACGGGGAGAGATATGAACACGTATAGATAGATAGATAGATAGATAGATAGATAGATAGATAGATAGATAGATAGATAGATAGATATGAAAAGAGTGATAGATATATGAGAACAGACTGAGACAGGTAGATGTAAATAAACTGAGATAGATTCGAACACGTTTAGATAAAAATAAAAAGCGTGATAAACAGATAGATATGAAAAGAGAGATAGATATATGTGAACAAAATTGGTACAGGTAAACAAACTGAAACAGATATGAAGTCGCTTAGCAGGGTGGCGTCACCTGCCAACCCAAGGACATTTTCTATGCGACATCGGTTATGGCGGGAAAAAATAAAGTCGGATACTTTTTAAACACACCTAGTATATCAAATGTGTACATATGGAATATCACAGAATTTACAGAATGACAAACTGAAAACCTTGAATTGTTATGACACGACATCGACAGGACTTCCGATGGCTTTGCAGATAAACCGCTTGAAGTAAGATTCAGGTATATTTCGGCAACGTGCCAGGAAACAGGTAAAGTTCAAACGGAAAAACGTGTAAGGCTGCCAAATAGAATTAACGGTCAAGATTGGACATACCAACAAGATTAATCTAGCGGCGGTTGCCAGCATTGCAACAAGAGTGTCGAATGAATTGACAGAAATAAACTTTATGAAAGCTTTGTCTTAAGCCCAATACGCATAGTTCGGTGTCAGTACAAATGACAGTGAGAAAATCCTTCAACAGTCGCACAGCAGTAATACATTACCAATTCCACGTCCAAAGAGTCGCTGCTTTGTGTAACAGACTTCTGAGAGAATGTTTCGCCGGCCACGACAAACTTAACGCTTTCAGCCCTGCCTTCCTGAACAATTTTAACCCTTCTGAGCTCCTGATTCAAAATTCGCAAATAATTGGTAATATAATGTTCCAAGGTAGATATAAAAAAATAGTTACAAGTGTTTACCAACAGTTCAACCGGTGACTGGGCATTAAGTCATTTTTCTCTACCACTGTTCAACCCGTGGCTGGACATTACATCATTTTTTTTCTCTACCGCCGGTAAAGCGGTGATCAATGCTCAAAGGGTTAACCATCATGGTTCTATCGTTCATATCTTCATCAGCGACAATTCTTTAAACAATTTCATTCAGTTACTTTCTATGTTGAGAGGTTCTTGGGGTTTGTATTGGGCGATCAATAAGAAAAAATAGACTTAGCTTTTCTGAGGCCGTCCAAAAATGACAGCAGAAATTAAGTAATTTTACAATTAAATTGTAAATATCAAAAACATTTCTTACATTTTACTGAATTGAAATATCAAAACTACTCTTGCATTTTAGTTTTCAATACTCGCTGATAATTAAACTTATTTAGTTTTCTCTTGTCATGTTAGGGAACCACTACAGTCTTGTTACGTTCCTATTCAACAGATCACTGTCAGCTCACACGGAAGTGGTCAGTTTCGCAGAATATGGTCAGGGTTTTGAATTCAGAGTTGTCCTTCTCCTAGACTAGTTGACATCCAAGGCTATAGAACCGATTTTGTTCTGCTATTTACCCATATCTCTCTCTCTCTCTCTCTATATATATATATATATATACATATATAAATATATATATAAATATATATATGTGTGTGTGTGTGTGTGTATAAATATAAAAGTGAACATAGAAGTCAACACTTAGAGGCGACAGTCTGCTTCATGCTAGATGCAATCGTCGTGGCCTGACGATTGCATCTAGCATGAAGCAGACTGTCGCCTCTAAGTGTTGACTTCTATGTTCACTTTTATATTTACACACGCTCTATCGCTGATATTGAGCACTTTATCCCATAAATATAGCACACTTTAAGACTATATATATATATATATATATATATATATATATACACATTTATATATTAGGAAGAGTAGTGTGGAAAATTAATGACAGAACTTCATTGAACAAAAGAAAAATCTAAAATTTCCACCACCCTTCTGTCGTGCGCATGTGGAGACCTACTAACATAAGAAATTTAGTCCGATGAATTCCTGAACGACGAAACACGTCACAATTAAATCTTTTCAGACTTTTTCATATATATATATATATATATATATATATATATATATATATATATAAAGGAAGAGGTTATAGTGGTTCTAACGAGAGAAAAATGTGTATATTAAAAAGAAGTGAGTTACCGCAAACGTTTTTGGTTGTAATGTGGATTTTTTAAAAATAATATTATGTTTCATTTTCCATAATTTTACATCCTACTTTTTTTTTTTTATTTGACACGCGTTTTCAATATGTTGGCAATCATGGCTCTCCAAAAAAATTTTGTTACTCTTAATAACATACACCCCATTACCATCCCTCTTTTTCCATGTTCTGCCATCCATTCATACACACTCTTGAAGTAGGTTACTCGCAGCTTCACCCTGCTTCTCTTTATTTTCAATATGTCCTGTAAATGTTAAATTTTCCACGCCTTCTTTTCTTATTGTATCCCACAGAAATTTCCGCTGTCTCTTTCTAATTGAAAGCAAAATTTTCATCATGTAGGCTATTGGGTTGATTATTAGCTGCGTATTGTGAAAAGATGAGTAAATGAAATGACATATTTTCACTCGTAAACGTCTTTTCAGAGATCAAATTTTATTTTATTGTTACTATCATAGTTACTATTAAGGCAAGAGAAAGTAGTTGTCCACATAGCTACTGATTCCGGAACTGATGGCATCAAGAAGGTCATTGATGAAAGTAAAAGACTGGGTCCTAGAATTGAGCCCATTGTTATACCATCGCACATAGTCGGGACAATGTTATCAGAATTATTAATGCTCTCCAGAATCTTTCTCTTTTGAAAGAAATTATTCCAGGCAGTTTTTTTACAAAAAATGCAGATATATATATATATATATATGGTAGATTCATCTCTCTCTCTCTCTCTGCGGACGTCTTTTCAAATCCAACACAAAACACATTTCACACAGGAAATGTTGGTAAGCTCCACAATACTTGGTAATGTGTTTCACCGACGACGACAACACACACAGACGTACATATATATATATATATATATATATATATATATAAGAATTTCTTCCTGTCACTTTTAGTAATAATTACTTTGCCGTGCGATTAATATTCAATTTCGGACCTGCTTGTTGCCATATTTATATTTTATATTTGTTTTGCAATACCCATCACATATGCCGACCTCATAAAAAAAGTCTTATTGCTTCTATTCAACTCGAGCAGAGACGAGTTACCACAGTTATTTTCAACTGTTGCCTCGAGTTCAACTTAATGCAGTATGTCTGAACCGCAGATGGGGAAGTTTTTTTATTCTCTTATTAATAGCCCTATTTATATTTGATGCAGACAAATAATAAAAAAAACATTTACGTGGGCCACTCTTATATTTATTAATCAATCAATCCAAGAAGATACGACCAAATTTTGTATTACTTTTTTCTTCAAGTTTAATTTCAAGTAAATACACCAATTTCGCTATAAGTGAATTTAAGCGTGCTACTAGATTGCCATTTAGGTCCCACCCTTTTACTGTTGAATTAGTTAAATAATAACTACAATCTTCAAAAATTTAAATGGAACGTCAATCGCCATCTTCTAGAACACCGTCCAGCTTTTCTCCTTTCCTCGGTCGCCCCCTATAGCCAGTCTTTTCTCTCACCTTCACTCCCTGTAATACGCTGCGTACTAGTGGCATTCCCACATTGCTTGAGGCGAAAAGATCTTTTTTTTTTTTTAAGTGTTATAATAGATTATGGAAAATGTGAAAGAAGTCCACAGTCTTACTGGAATAGCGAAATATGCCTTCGGAAAAGTAAGTATAATATGAAGAGACAGGAAAATGTCATTGAAAATTAATAGAAGAGTAATCAAATATTATCTAATGTCAATATTATGTAATATTCAATATGACAAAAGAGGCTAGACAATTTCCCTCACCGATGAAGAGAACAGTTAACGCAACAGATGTGGTTCTACAGAAGGCTGCTGAGGATATCATAAAGCGAACATGTGAATGGTAAATTTTAAGCGTAGCTTAGATGTGGCACAATTCAGAAAATAGGGGATCGAATTCACTATTCAGTCGTAATTGAACTAGAGAGACAAGCTTACTAACCATTACACCACATCAAAGTGCTCCTGGATCCTATAAAATGGTGCTTTTCTTAGCGTAGCTTAGATGAGGCACAAGGCAGATAGTATGTGAGGCTCGCATTCACTATTCAGTCCTAAACGATCTAGCGAGACAAGCGTGCTAACTATTAAACAACGTCAGAGTGCCCAAACCGAATATGCAAATTATGAGGAAGTTTCGAGAAAAAATACGTATGAAAATAGCACTTGTACTTAATACCAGAATAAAATAGACTTGAAAGGTTTGGGACAGATGAAGACTTAAGGTTTGGAGAATTTGAAACTCACAGAACATTGAGGCCAGGAGGGAAAACAGCTAGTAACCTCCCGAACTAGGTTACGTATATGGATTGCAGAAGAGACTTGGAGGTATAGTAAAACTACAGGCATCGATAAGTGCTATAAAGTATGGGAAATTGTAGAGAGCTGTAATCGCCCATATGCTGAAGAGACATGGCACATAAAAGATCTGTTGACCCAAATACAGATTAGATTTAGAGACAAAGTTGACAGTGTTTTTGTTCGAATAATTTGAAATATCAAGTCTTTATTAGGAAAGTTAGCGTTTTCAGTCATATAGAAAATATTTATTAGTATTTCCAGGTGTGCTATAAATCTTATTTAATATAACTACGTCGGTTAAAAGTGACACTGTCATGAGAAAAATTGTTCGTGAAGATATCTAAAGAATATATACAGGGTGTCCATAAAGTTCGTGTTCACTTTAAAAAATTTATAACTTTATTTGTATTTGCGATAGAAATAATTTGTAAAAAGTATTAGAAAGAAGTAAATCTATATTTTTTAAGGTTTTATTGGAATTTTATTAAAGTTTCCACATGTCCTCCATCATTAGCGATACAAAGGGTAATACGATTTTGCAGTTCACGGAAAACATTTGCCAACTGATTTACAGTAATGCCTGAAATCACATTAGTTATTTTAGCTATACTTAAAACTAGGTACATTAAACTTTATAACATATTACGGTGAGGAGGAACACAGGTGTATGCATATTCCATTATATCACCTCCCCCTCAGCTAAATTTTCCCGTGAAATTTTGCTTCAATACATTCTCTTTTTAGGGTCTGGACATAATCGATTAACTTCCCCCCCCAAGTCTTTTTCGCCTCAATCCTCCTTGCAGTAGTGGTATTTGACACACTGGTACCCCTGGCCTTGAGGTCGGGGATACGTCCATTGGCGAATGTTGACTTACTGGAACGGGAATTTCGAAAGCGTCATACAAGACTTCCATTGGAATCTCTTCGGTATTTTCCCCGACCTCTGTAGTATGCCTGGGTCTCAACTGATTCCATTGTCTTTTGCACCGAAATTTTTCCCCCTTTATGTCATGCATGATCTGACCAATTTTTTGGTTATTACACCTTCTTCCCAATACGTTTTTCCAGCCCTAAATTTCTTGAAAAAAAACTTTATCACTTGGCTCATACGCTTTAGTCATGTGTTTTTGTCTCTTCGCAGTTTTCCTCGCCTGACTAGGCAACAGCCTATCGAACACAGAGCGTATTTTTCCTGCAAACATTAACTCTGCTGGCGAAAATCCTGACGTTGTATTCGGGTTTGGCGTGATTCTATATAGTGCCAAAGATTTTTGAATACTTTGTTTATTCGTATCCACGCCTTGACTTTTCTTCAACGCTCGTTTAAAGATCTCCACGAATTTTTATGCCTGTCCATTCGATCTTGGATGATATACTGGCGTTATCACGTGATCGATGGACAATGATGTACAGAATTACTTGAATTCTCTTCCCGTAAACTGCGTTCCGTTGTCACTGACTCAAGTTTTAGGGAGTCCAAAACGATTAAAACATTTCACTTAATGCGTTTATTGTATTTGTCGTAGTTGAATTCTGCACTTAATTTCTGGCCACTTAGTGAAACTGTCTACGATAATCAGGTAATACGATCCATTTATGGGCCCTATATAGTCGATATGCAATCGAGTCCATGGGACATCTGTCTTTGGCCAGGGTTGAATCTTTACCGGTGGATCCCTTGCTGCCAGTTGACATCCTCTGCACTGTTTCACCAAATTTTCTGTGTCTTGTTCCATCCTCGGCCAATATGTATAGCCTCTCATTAGAGATTTCATTCTCGAAACCCCTGGATGGCCAGCGTGAAATTCTTTTAAAATTTTCTTTTGCAGAGTAACCGGCATTACAACTGTCTGCGTAAAGTAATACCTGATCGCAAATTGAAAAAGGTAACACACATTCCTTTTTTAGTTTTTTTCGTTCAACCAAACTTGCTTTTTCATTTTTTTTAATGAAATCATCGTTCTCTCTTGCTTTTTTTCACATCCTCTAGAGTAACCGGTAGTTCTCTAATAATGTTGCATAACAGACCCGACAATTCACTTTCGTCTCTTAGCGCCGCCATTACTTTTTCTTCCAGTGATTCCGTATATTTTTGTATTAACCTCGACCACCCATCGGCGTGACCTAGCTTCTTTGAAGGCACATATTCAATTTTGAAATTGTAATTCAATAGAATTATACATCAACGCTGTAGTCGATTTGTCGTGCGAGTTGGTATACCTTTTTTTTAATCAGATATTGTTAACAGCGGTTTGTGGTCCATTTGCAGAGTAAATTCTCTTCCATATATAAATCTGTGAAATTTTTTTTTTTACAGCGAAGATTATGGCCAAACTCTTTTTTGATTTAGCTGTAACTTCGTTCCGCGGGCAGTAACGTTCTTGGGGTATGTGCTACTGGCTTCGTAGATCCGTCCTCAAATTTATGCAGCAATACCGCACCTAGTCCCTCATTACTAGCATCTGCTGCTACAGTCATGTCCCTCTTCGAGTCGAAATGCGCTAACAAAAGGTCTGCTAAAAGACAGTTTTTTTTTAAGAAGCATCTTCGCATTCTTTCGACCATATCCTCTTTGCGCCCTTTCTCAAATTATTTAAAGGAAAACATCTCATACATTTTTGGGATATAAATACTATAATAGATTACCAATCCAAGGAACACCTGGAGTTTAGCCACATTATCAGGTACTGGCAGATTTTCTATAGCCTCAGCCCTATCTGGGTCCGGTTTTCTTCCTTTACTGTCAATTATCTGCCCTAAATATTTTATCTTTAAGAACTCGCATTTTCAGCACTCAGCTTGAACCCATATTTCTCAATTCTCTGAAATACTGTTCTAATATGCATTTTGTGTTGGGCCTCGTTTTCACTTTTAATCAAAAAGTCATCTAAGTATGCGATTGCATACTCCATACCAGCCAACATTGTGTCCATTATTTGCTGGAATAGGCTTGGATCTACCTTCAATCCAAAAGGAGATGATTCAGTTTAAAAATCCCTTTGAGTATTTATTGTCAGGTACTTTGAGCATTCTCCGCCGACTCTAACCTGAAGGTAAGCCTCCGACAAGTCCAACTTTGAAAACACTACCTCCGTTTAATTTAATAAATATATCCCCCGGAGACGGTACGCATGGGCTTTTATACAGTCATTCAGGCCTGTCGAGAAATCAGGACACCGATTTTTCGGAGGGGGGGGGGTATATATATATATATATATATATATATATATAAACGGTTGGAGACGCCCAATCCACTTGCTATTACGTCAATTTTTTTCCAACCTTTCTAACTCCTCATTTATTGTGTAGTGCCGAAAATGGTACTTTTCTCTTTGATTTAAAAATTGGTTTCACATTTTCTTTCAACTCGAAGTTGACTTGTTTTAGTGCACAGACCTAGTCCTTCTGAAAAAACACGAGGGAATTCGTTTTTCAAATCCGTAATATATCTTTGTTTGCTTCGTCTTATAATTCTCTATGACGTTTAGTTTGTTATAGAAAGAATTTACTGGTAATTCCCACAAATTGAATAATACAATCCAGTCTGTACCAAAGAGGTTTACTGAACCAGGGAGAACGTACACTTTCGATTTGTGATTTTTTCCCTCCATGAACGAAATGTTTCATTTTAATTCCCCTCGAAACTGAAGTCTTTTTCCAGACACTCCCCTGGCAGTTTTGTCTGTCTTCGTCAACGATGGGTAACCGATTTTTTTCCCATGTTTGCTCGTTTACCACAGAGATATCCCTTCCTGAATCGAGTAATAATTTTACGTTCTGCCCATTTATTTTTACATTGAGTTATTTTCTCCTTTGACCCTCAATTTCGTGTTTAGACAATACTACGTACGCGTTTGCCTAAGACATTGGGAACCTTTATGGCCTATACGCCCATAATTATAACATTTATCCTTAAAGTAAAAATCCTTCTTTATATTCTGTCCACCACACGAACTGCATATAATTTTTCTTTATTATTTTGGCTCCACTTCTGTCGTCTTACAGTTTGTACTCACGAAATGTTCTTCTCAATCCGAGTATTGTCTTTTTTTTTTACGTTTATCATTCTTCCGTTACTTTTTGTAGCTTAATCTCTGGGTCTCGTTCCATGATAGAGGATTCTTGATCTAATTTCTTTATCGTTTGGTGTCGTTAGACCTTGCAAAAAAATTAGACACTTGAACATGTCGCTTCACAACTCTTAACTTAAACGTCTCACACTGTGCGTTAACCATACCTGCATACGTGACAAAATCATTTAGACACTTGTATCAAGTATGAAACATACCTTCTCTCATCGAAAATCTTCGATAATATTTCTACTATGTCGCCGAATGTCATTTCTACTAGCTTCTTTGGGAGGATTAAATTCGTGTATTTCGTATTTTCTTCCGTTCCCAACTTCTGCAAAAATAAAGTAATTTTTTCCTCGTCGGACCATTGTTCGCATCTTTTCGTAAATATTGTTACAAACCTACGGAAATAAGCCGGAAACGTTGAACCACTGTCAGGGTTATACTTAAATTCAGAGAGTGAATTTCAAATACCTACCGCAGAAAAAAAAATCTAGAACCAGGTTCTTTCGTTGTCCTAGATAATACGTCTTCCCAAATTAACTTATTGTCTTCTGCCTGTTGATCGAATAACTTTTCAAACCTTTCTTGTTGAATATATTGTTGTTATAGTTGTTGGACTTGTTGCTGTAAAGTGACTTGAAGCACCTTGGCTAATTCCGCAACTTGTTCCATTCTGCCAACGTATTCACATGAAAATATTTTGCTCCAGTAGACAAATTTAAGTCCAAACAAGAGGGGGGGACAATTTCTTACTTCTGTAAGCGTTTACACAATTTTTCTAACGTTCCTCGTTAGTCAGCGTTAAAACAAACACGAGGGAAAAATTATTTACTTTCTGTAAGCGTCGAACAAGTCTAACGTTCTTCGTTAGCAAGTTTTGTCGACTGTATTTTTTTTTCTCTTTTGTTTTAACTTGTGAGGTCGTTTCGAATCTCGTCGCCAACTGATATGTCCAGGAAAGGAATATATTTGATCGAAGTAGCTACGTGGTTTTCGCTAGTGTAACCAAGTAGTACACGGTAGCTGTAATCGACTAGTACTCGTCGTAGGTAATATGTTTAGGCAATGGGCATCGTCAGTGACTTCTCCTCAATGTCGTACCTATACGTCCGTCTGTATTTATGACGGACACCAGCCAATCATATTCCGGTGAGGGGAAACACAGATGTATGCATATTCCATTACATCACTATCGCAAATACAAATAAAGTTATACATTTTTAAAGTGCACACGAACTTTATGGACATCCTGTATTTCTGAAAAAGTTTGAAAAATGTTTTTTAAGAATCAGTGGTTGAAAGAGTGATAGAATGTCATGAAGCCCCCATTAATATATAGGTACATTTAGGTATAGTATGTTGGGTTAATATAATATATAGTTTTCTGTAGCCTATATTTTCTATCACACCATACAAGGCGGTAAATCCACTAAGACACAACGGGTTACAGGATGTGGAAGAATTAGGAAGAGAAACATTAATAATGAGCGGAAAGAGACATGAGTAGTCAGGAGGACAGTAGATAGCAATTGACATTGCATTTAAATTTTTACAGATTCAAGTTGGTTCAAATGCATAGTTCCACAAGCGAGATGTGCGAGAAAAGAAACTGTTAGCATAGAACTTACGGCTATATCTAGCTAGTTCAACTGCAAATTGATAAGATCTTGACGCCAGTCTAGTACTGCGCTTAAATTCAAAATGTCTAATACGATAGCGTAGAACCTTAGTCTGAAACTGTTCTAATATATCGCGCATAAAAAAACGTGACCTCTCCATTTTATCAACATCCATTCGAACTTTATGGACACCCCATATTTTAAATTAAAGAAAATTAATCTGTTAAGGATAACACACCTAAACACATTATTTACTTTAAAAAAATTTTTAAACGCCTTCCTCTGTGTAGAATATGGTGTTTAACGCTGTTTGTTTCTTTTGTATGACGGATTCATTTTTTACGGCTTTGCAGGTTAACTAAAGCCGGAAAATATTTTTTTTAGATTGTAAGACTTCTTTTAAAGATAATAATGGTTTCGTGATACAAGTCTTATTAATTAGCCCATAGCTGGGGGAATGAAGGGTGGATTCATACCTTTCCCAAAGGTATTTGCACGTAAATGAATATAACTAAAACAACAGGAATTGTAACTCGCCTCTCCGATGAACAATTCCGAGCCATTGTCCATTACACCACCCGCATATCCAAGCTTACAACACTTGGTATTCCCAAGCGGTCACCCATCTAGATACTGACCAGGCCCGACATTACTTATTTTCGGTGATATGTTCCAATGTGATGCTGTCTTAAGCCTTCTTTTAAGCTTTCTTTACAATTAATTCTATGTAGTGTTTTAGTATTATCTACCGATGTCATAATAATCCTATTATTTTGATTATTAGTGCTCTGATCGATATATGTATGAATTAAATGCCTAGTTAACCGACGAGGAAGTTCGGTAGTTGTGTGACCAACGTAAGAATTTAATATTGTTTTACTATTATTATTATTTTATTAGTTTTGATGTTTCATTTTCCCTAACGGCACAAGGCTTCATGAAAAAAAATTTGAAATTTTTTGTTATTAGTAATTATTATGTTCTACGTGTCATGTCACTTCAGGGTGTGGGCGATCATGGCGCTTCACAACTTACTGTCTTTTGTAACCCTGCATAAATTTTTATTTGTTTCTCCTAATCCATGTTCTGCCAAACATTTAAACAAGCTCGTTTAGACAAGCCCGTTTTCTGCTTTGCTCTGACCCACTTAACTTCAATATGACCTGTGAGTGTCAAATTTTCCAAGCTCTCTTTCCTCATTATGTGCCGTAAAGATTTCAACTTTGTCTTTCTGATGATATGTATGCGTCTTTTTGTTCTATTTTTCTATAAAACTTCGTCGTTGCTCATATGTTTGCTCTATAGTATTCTCAGCATCCTTCTGTAGAACCACATTTCTGTTGATTCTTAATACTTTGCTTATTTTGCTTGAAATTTCAATTACTTTGAAATTCTCCGACCGAATTTTGCTTAACCGTCCTGTTGAATCTGGAAACGCATTCTGGATGTAATTCGAGCACCAGTCGTAACTTCCATTTATGTGTGCGCATATATATTTATTCATAGAGATCGCATACATATAAAATATTTTGCCAGTATAAGAATGTATTGATACTTATACGAGTAAAGACTGTTGTTCACGATTTTGCAGATAATGGTAACAAAAAGGAAGATTCTATTTAGAATCAGAAAAAGACAGTTGAAAATTCTAACGCACATAATGAGGAAAGAGGACTAAGAAAGTCTGAGACTCACAGAACATACAGAAGTCTATAGGGACAAAGAAAATCAGCGAATAACTTACCAAACCAACTTATGCCTGGCAGATCAAGAATTACGACGGATAACAGAATAAATAAAAAACCTTAGTAAGCACTCCAAAGAATAGGAAGTTGTGGAGAACTATAACTCTCATGTACTGAAGAGGGGAGACTTGCCACTGTATCCTCCTAAGCAAGGGATTAAGTGATAGCGAGAAGGACTAACTATCAATTGTAAAAAGAGAGAATATATGGTCGTTAGTGAAAGGGACAGCCCAAGATGCGAGTTCCAGTCTGCCTCTGTTCCATTTTGCAACTTCCCATATCATCTTCACGCGATCCAGTTGTCATTAATGTTGCCTTTATCTTGAAATTGATGTGCGACTATTTCTTGCAATTAATTTCAAAATGCTCAGTAATTTTCTATTTGGATGAGAATCAGATGGAAGTGGCCCATGACCTTGACTCTTCCCATAATTCCAAGTAGAGATCAAAATATAAAGATACCGGTAAGTTTTTATCAAATGTTTTCTCCAAAAACTTTGAAATATAATATATAGGTCTTATTCGTAAACTAAGAAATATAATGAAATAAGTTCATTCTGAACTCATATTTCCCTAATGCTCGCTTTGATACTATCCTAATCATAAACATTAATCATATCTTTTCCTCAAACTTGTATGTAAGTATTATTTTCTCAGCATCACTCGTACTAATTTATGATCAATCAATGTGTTTCTTGTTTTTCAGTGCATAAGATGCGGGCTTGGTCGTATTTTATATAAAATGAATAAAGAGAAAAGGTTGATGAATGAAGTTGGGCTATAGCTTGTGAGCAACGTTCAGAAACATTAACATGTTGCTGTCTTTTATCAGGGTTCAAATGCAGTCGTCTTTAAGAGTCATTAATTTTTCATTATGATTAGAAACTGCTGTCTCACTAACAATAAGACTGGATTAATGTTTTGATCTGTTAAGTTAATAAAATATGCTCCATCAGCATTATAGATATTTTTATCATCATTTCGTCCCTGGCAAAACGACAAAGTCACTAAGACGCAAGGGTTTACTGTCAAATAATATGTGAAAAGCATTATTATTAAGATTTTGGAACCTGGAATAAAAGAAAGCGAAATATCTATAGAAGTGCAAAAATACTAAAATCTGAAGTAAAATCCGCACAAGCCAATTTGAACAGAGACAAAATAGCTGACCAGATTGGATTTCGACATTGAAAAAAATTATGGAAATAATAAAGAAGTCGCTAAAACTCGAGTGGTTACTGAGTGTGAAAGAATCTGAGAGAAAAAAAACGTTATTAAGGAAGAGAACAGTAAAAGGACAGGAATTATGAAAACAGAATATAACGATTGACATTGCAGTTAAACTTTTTAGAATCAAACCTAACTGGAAAGCAAGAAACCTCAAGCAAGATGCGCAAGAAACTATTAGCATAGAACTTACAGTTATATCTATCTATTTCAACAGTAAAATAATAAGATACTGCTGTCACTCTCGTACTGCGCTTAAATTCATACAGTCTAGTTACGATAGAGGAGAGTTCACCAGAACAATAACCATGAAAATATTTATAGAAAAAGCATAGAGAACATGGAAAATATTCTATTTCCTCAACAAAGACAATGATAATAGTGATAACCACAACAACACCGCTAATAATATTAATAAATTTGGAGTTACACCAATAAAATGCTTAACACAACGAAACGACGTCACTGCTTTTGAAAATGTCTTAAACATAATCATTAATTTGGAAATAAGAAAATTCAACAATAATTACCAAAAAAGGATTGAAAAAAAGCAAAAAAGGATAAACAACTAAAAAAAATTGCTATTTACAAAAGCAGATAAATCCAGGATAATCTATCAAATGGAAACCAGCAATTACGATAAAACTAGTTGTTAAATAAGTCACTAAATCTTATAAAACCACTAATAATGAAACAGAAAGTGAAATAAACAAAGAAGCTAAAAATATAGACACTAAACTAAAATTAGACAATAGAATAAAACAATTAGCAAGCGTAGAATCATTTATTAAAATAAGGACAAT
Organism: Acanthosepion esculentum; assembly: GCA_964036315.1. Classification (NCBI taxonomy): domain Eukaryota; kingdom Metazoa; phylum Mollusca; class Cephalopoda; order Sepiida; family Sepiidae; genus Acanthosepion; species Acanthosepion esculentum. The sequence continues at coordinate 39,840,621 of OZ038488.1, forward strand.
TGCACGTCTAAACCAACATGCAGATTAATAAACCACACAAAAAACAAAATTGAGAAAATAAGCAAACAGATATTAGAAAATATGCTCAAAACTAAGAAATAATAAACGTAAAACCAATGGTAAAAGCAACAATAATATCCAACGTCGATAGCACGAATTGGAGTCGCGCTATCGCCGCTGGATATTATGTATATCCACTAATATTCACACACACACACACACACACACATACATACATACATATATATATACAGACATGACAGAATTGAATAGACACCAAGATAAATTTTATTTCTGATTGTTTTTAATAATCAAGATAAATTAACTTAGATTATTTGATTAAAATTGCAGATAACAATACTGGAACATGCCACGGACCAAAGGAGCATCAGACCTATCCGAGGACGTATCGTGGGCCAACATGAGGGTTGTCTTAGTCAAAGAAAAATATCTGAAAATCTTTCAATACCCCTTTCTACTGTCAATAGAGTGATCATACAATTCACCAGAGAGGTCAAGAAGTGCACAAAACCTCATCCAGGCCTCCCTGGGCCCTCTGAAGGAACCATGCGTCTTGTCAAAAGAAATGTTGAACAAAATCCACTTTGCAAGGCCTCTGACATAGCAACACAAGTTGATGTCAGTCCCAGAACAGCAGTCAGGTATCTTCACAAGCTGGGCTACTATGGCAGAGCTGTGAGAAGGAAACCACTTCTCCATCCAGCCAATATCAAACGCAGAATGGATTGGGCACATGAGATAGTGGAGAGAAATGTGACCTTTTGGACCACTGTCATTTTCTCTGATGAGTCAAGATTCGTATTATTTTCCGACAGTGGAAGAGTATGGGTATGGAGACTCTGTAGTCAAGGGTTTGATTTAAAAAGACTGCAGCCAATGGTGAAACATGGGGGCCTTTCAGTAATGGTATGGGGTGCAATTTGGAGTGATGGTCGCTCAGAGCTTGTGGAGTGTGAAGGAAACATTAATTCAACCAAATATGTTTCAATATTAAAGAAAGGGCTCCTTCCAATATTCTCATGTAGTAGAATGAGCAAAGTTGACTCCCTATTTATGGAAGATGGAGCTCCATGTCACACTGCTCAAGCAACAAAACATTGGTTGAGACAAAATGGGATAAATAAACTTCCATGGCCAAGTCAGTCCCCGGATATTAACCCTATTAAACACCTTTGGGGCATATTAGATCGAAAAAAGAGCAGGAAGCCATCTTCTAAGCCCAAACTTTTAAGATTATTGCGTGAAACATGGCAAGAAATCCCTCAAGATTATATTCGTGAACTCATCGCTAGCATGCCTAGAAGGGTCCTTGCATTAAAAAAAGCAAAAGGGATGTCAACCAAGTATTAATTATTAAATTTATGACCATTTATAATTACTTCATTTGTATAAATTACTTGTTTAATCAAATAAACGGTTTCTGTGAGCGTCTATTCAATTCTGTCATGTCTGTGTATATATGTGAAGAAATATAGACTTAAAGTGTGCTATATTTATGAGATAAAGTGCTCAATATCAGAGATAGAGCGTGTGTAAATATAAAAGTGAACATAGAAGTCAACACTTAGAGGCGACAGTCTGTTTCATGCTAGATGCAATCATCACGCAACTCTGAATTGCCTGACGATTGCATCTAGCATGAAACAGACTGTCGCCTCTAAGTGTTGACTTCTATGTTCACTTTTATATTTATATATATATATATATATATATATATATATATTAGTGAATATATATATATACATATATATATATTAATGAATATAT
>OZ038488.1:39847408-39857408 GCA_964036315.1 Acanthosepion esculentum
TCTCTCTCTCTCTCTCTCTCTCTCTCTCTCTCTCTCTCTCTCTTAACGAAACATTTTTGCCTTCAATCCACATAGCTGATGATGCTAATTTTCAGGAGACTGGCTCCGTGCCCTTTCTCAGGCTAGTGTTTTTCACTGACATGAGGTTAAAAGATGATATTGAATCAAATGCTCGGTCTACTGCGGGAAAAGTTAGTTCATTGCATCATACTATAAAAAGTTTTTCGCCAGAATCTATTTTACACATGCATTGAATATTGCTGTCTCATCTGGTCTGGTCCTTCTGCTATATATTTAGAGATTCTTGATAAAATCCAAAGAAGAATCAGTAATATTATTGGTTCTGACCTGGCATTTTGGTTTCAGTCACTTTCCCACCTCCGTGATGTCGCTTTCCTGTGCCTTTTTTTATGGCAATTATTTTGATGAGCTTTCCATAAAATTTGATGAGCTTTCCATAAAATTTACAAGGATTTTTCAAACCATGACTGGTTTAAAAAATCCTTGTAAATTTTATGACCTTTATTTTGTGACCTTTATGTAATAAACCTACAAGAAATAAACTATTCGGCATTTTATACATAATAATCAAAGTAACCTTTCTAATTTTACTGGAGTAGCTTTCATATTGTGCTACAGAGGGAAAATGTAGTTGCTGATCTATTTTTATTCACGGTAGGCACTGCCTCATAAATAATGAACTATTCCGTTTTGAATTGCGTCCACCTACCTGGTTCCCAACCTACCTGGTTCTTACGTACTTAGTGTGTATGCATCATGTCATTATTTCCGATATTTCCTACAATTTTGGGGACTGGAAATGATGTAATTCTTGTTAACTTTTCCTCATGGAATATATATATATATATATATATATATATATATATATATATATATATATATATATATATATATATATATATTAAATACTAAATATATGTTAAATACTTCCATCTTCACTCCTTTTTTGTTTATTTATTTTTCTTACTGAAACCAAGTAACGTCTCTGATATATCAGTTACGTGTTTTCATGCGGTCAAAACGGAATAGTTCATTTTTTATGAGGTATTGGCATAGCGTAACGGTCGCGCGAACTAAGTAACTATCTAACGTGGGAGGGGGAAAGCATAATTATAATAGAGATCTTTGTGTGTATTAGGGAATATTTAGTGAGCGTTGGAAGTGGCAGTTTTTTTTATCAGTTGTAATGAATGGCGGCTAGGATTGAGGAATCGCAGATCCGAGTTCAAATTCCAGTCGAATCCATTACATTCACTTACGTGCCAATACCGTTGGGAAAGGTATTAATCCTCTTCTTCTCCCCACCAGATATGGGTAAATAGCAGGACAGATCGGGTTCTATAGACTTGGATAGTAACTGATCTACCGCAGAAAAAAAATGGCAACTTACTGTGGGAAAAATCTATCTCGATCATGATCGTGAATCACACATGATACGTAACTGATCGTGAACATGCCAAAACTTTTGGAATTTAACGTGCAAAACTAGGTAACCTCGTCAGCAAATGTCTTCATCTTACATTCTTTAACTATAACCTTTGCGAATGAGGGAGATTTGAAAAGTTAATAATTTGGAGGATTTTACAAATATTTTAAGTATTTACATTTTTTATATCTTCATTGTTTTACTTGATTTATATTGCAGCAGTAATGAGAGGCATAAAACCGGTGTATTTATCTGAGAGGAATTGCAAACGGTGTTGCGAGGCTTACATATCACGTAATAGCTATTGCCTTATAACGGTATCGTAAGCGACACTTATTTTTTCTGTAATTTTCGATATATTAACGTTGTGATGCATCACAGGAAAGATATAATGTCAAAAGAGAAACAAGACATAGTAAAGTTATTGAGTGATGGAAGCACAGGCTTGGAAAATGGGAAAACGTTGAACAGAGATCATATATATATATATATATATATATATATGCTAAGATTTTCTAGATGTCTTTTTTAAGATCCGAATGATTAATTCAGTTCGTTTTCACAGTTCGCGACGATTTGGGCTCTATACGATGCATTAATTATCTTTTGCGGTAACATATTAAAAAATTAAACATGTTTATATGTATTGAATTTTTTTAAAAATTGTGTCTACATTAATTTCAAATTATGTTTATTACAAATACTGCGAGAATAGATGAAAAAGTGAGACCCGTTGTTTGCGGCCTAAAAGTCTGACAAGAGTGAAGATTTCCTGATTTAACAATAAAAATGAAATTAATTAACTTTTCTACTTTTTTTTTTTTGCTTCAAATCTAAGTGAAAGAATTTTAATATTATTTCTAATATTTTTGTCACACAAATTTCGTTTTAAAACAAATTTAAGTCATCGTACTTGAAATAAAATAAATTATGAAGTTCTTCTGGAATTATTTAATATAAATTGTCTGAAAATCTTCTGTTTGAAGTTATACTTTTATTGTCCTATTTATAAACAGACTTTATTAGTAGTATTATCTACTACTGTTTATTCTTGCTTACATGTTCCATCTATGGTATTCTCAGCATCATTCCGTAGATATATATATCTATTGCCTCGTGTCTCCTCTTCATCTGTGAGGAAATTCTCCAGTATTCGCTGCCACATTGGAGGATTGATATTAAATATTTCAGCATTTTTTTTCTTTGTAACTAACGAATAGTTCTCGTTTCTTACCACTTAGATGATTCTTACTATATTACGACCTAGATCAGGTATTGTAACTATTTAAACTAATTAAAATGTTGTCCTCGTCTTTATTGCCATATTCACGACGTTTCGACCGTTTTACGCTCCGGTTTTCTTCAGTTGATATACTTTGGACTTTCGAACCGAATCTTTTATGTAGTTCACGGGTGTAGGTTGTTCTCATTTCATAAGCTATGTCTTTTTTTTTTTAAGATAACAGTTTCCGTCAATTCCCATTAGAAACACCACTCTTTTGTTCCCTCTTCTGTGTCCAGGTATTAAACTAACAAAACTACTTGGGTCAAGTCAATTTTTGGATTATCCCGCCAACGATTTTATCCAGTGGGCCAAAGAATTGTGAGTTCAATACCTAAATGGAATTAACGAAAACTGGGATATCCAGAAAGGGAATGACACGTGTAATTAGAACCATTTAACACTCTAAGAAATTAAACCCGCACTGATTTACAAAGGTTTATTCTATTATTTCTGCCGTATGGATTCCTGAGTTTAGATTTAATGTGTGTTTAGCTTTTCAGCAGCAGGGTTGATTAACTGTTTGTTTTTTACGGCTTATCAACCCTTTGCGGGTTATTTAAACCCAGAAAATAATTTTAGATTGTAAGAATTTATTAGAGATAATAATATTTAACTGATACAAGTTATACTAATTAACCCATAGATGGGGAAGAATAGGTGGATTCCAAGGCGTATTTACGCGTACATGAATATAAAGAACTCAACTGAAATTGGAAATGAGCTTTCCAATTCCCAACCGATATCCCGTACTCCCCGCCCACACATCAAAAACGCTCAAACGCTCGCCCACCTAGGTTCTGACCAGGTCCGGCGTTGCTTAACCATTATTTATCGTACGATAATCGATGTTTCAGCGTGTGATATGACCATAAGCCTTTAACGGCAGAAATATCTTGCAAAATGTGCGCATCAAATGTGTAAAGAAAAGATAAAAATTCAGTTTTTAAACGTATAGCTTTTATGTCTCTTTTTTTTTCGTTTTAATTACATACAAAAATTATAAAGACGATATCTAATTCTTTTAGATTATGAAAATGAATGAAGAAAAAGTCAACAAAACCTTCCTAAACTTAACAGTATGATATTTTTTTTTGTTAAGCGTATCACCCCAAGCAAGGCTGGAGGCCACTATCACGCATGGGGTTATAGAAGGGTTGGAGGAAGAGCAGATAGGAGTGGTAAAGGAGAGGACGTGGAGAAAGAGAAAGACAGTGGGTCGATCAAGGCAAGGGAGTTACAGAAGATTTGGAGCGAGAGCAGATAGGAATGAAAGATGAAAGGATGTGGAGAAGGGAAGTGGATAGATCAAGGCAACTGGAGATGTCAATTGACGCTACACTTAAACCGTTGGAGATTGTATTTGTCAGGGAAGCAGTAATAGGGAAGGGAGTTCCATAGGCGAGATGTGCGAGACATGAAAGCTATTGGAGTAAAAGAGACGTCTACATCTAACAGTTTCAACCGTGAAGGGGTGGGAACGGGATGCCAGCCTCGTAGGACGTTTAAATTCACGAGGCCTAGGGACAAGCGAAAGCAGCTCCTCGGAGCAATTACCGTGAAAGTACTTGTAAAGAAGGCAGAGCGAGGCAACATCGCGTCTGTGAGAGAGCGACTGCAGACGAGATGACAGATCAGGGCCAATCACATTGCATATCCGTCTCTGGATCTTATCAAGAACCCCGAGGCAAACAGCAGGGGCCCCAGACCATATATGGCAGCAATACTCCATGCAAGGGCGAATGGTCGACTTGCAGGATCGATTCTGGACGCATTATTCGCACAAAGCAGATGTGCAGCCGGTGCACCGAGTTGTCGCCATTTTTTTACATTTGTTTCTTCGAGAAGTCTACGAGGTAGATTCAACTCATCCCGGTGATAAGGATATTAGTCTAACAGTAAATAATGATAACCCTCTCATCTCAGGAATATTAGGTTTTCTTTTTTCAGTTTTTCTTTTTTTTTATTTGCGAACTATTTTCCTCATCTTTGTTGTTATTATGACATTTCGATTGTTTTATCCTGCGGACTTCATCAGGTGTGATTGTTATTAAACTAACTGTATCTTTTTAGAATATCTGAGACAAAACATTCAGCTCTGAAAGACGATAATATTTTTTTTTATTATAGGCAATTATATAAGATTAGCATTCTCATCTTTATAGCTGGCACTTGAATAGAAGCCTGAAGATAAAAAAGAAACATTTAAGCAAGCACTGATTTGTAAATGTACATTCAGTTCCCTCTGCTGCATTGATGAGTTTAGTTTTTAGTAAAGTTAACCCATCAACAGCAGCAGAAAATTATGCAAATGTAAATACTATATGGGTAAAAAGAAAAGATAAAATTCAATTTGTAAATGTAAAGCATTATATGTTTATAAAGCATTCTGTGAGATTCTTTTCGTTACTGCACAATCTGTGATGACATCTAAGGTCGGCCGTATGTAAATAAACATTGTCGCTGGCTATGTTCACAGGTTAGTCCCAATATTAGGGCTGTTAACGAATTCAACAATAAATAACGACAAGTGCATTTCAAGACACTTCTTTGGTCAGGAATTAGCAAAAAGAATGATTTCTCCCTTAATCGGCAATGTCTTCCTCCAGCTTCGAGAAAGCGAACTTTTGGTAACTCATTAACTTCCGGCCACAGAAAGAAGACCCCTACACACCACTGCCTGACTGTTCCACTAACTGCTGGCCGTTTTATTGACTGCTAATCTTTTCACTGACCACTCATTATATGGATACTGGCAGGGGGATCCACCACCCCTTTTCGTTGACTTGTGTTCCACCAACCGGAAAATGGGACAGCCCAGTCAGCTTTTGGGCGGTCAGTTTTTCAAAGGACGCTACTTTTACGACTGTTTAAAATCACTAACAAAATTTTATGTTTGACAATTCAAAGGCGGACTGAAGACATGATTCCAAAAAAAAAACTTCTGCTCATTAAAAACAAAAAAAGGGAAAAACGAAGAAAAAAAGGGAGAAACAGAAATAGTTTTCTAATAAAACAATAACATTTTTTTAAAAAGCCATTGGCATTAAATTACCCTTTGAGGTTGATATGCCGTAAAACAAAACAAAACAAACATTAAATTTAATCAAAGATGGCCTGGACACAAGATTCCTGAGAAACCTTGGTCATTAAATTGACTTAAAAGTAAAAAGAATCTATTTCATCTTCTAAGGATGCGTGAGAAATCGAACTGCTAATGAAGTTGTGTATTCTTTCACCAAGTTGTCACCATTTTTCTCCTTTTTTCTCTTTAAGAAGTGTGTATGTAGATATAGTACTGTCATTGGCTTAATTTTCCAGCTTGATTTTCAGGCAAATACTCCAAGAAATAGCATTACTTCATGAAACCTACATATAACAATTCGTTACATATTTTATTTAGACTGAAATTATAAAAAAATGAGGTTCGTATCGTTGGCAAAAAGTTCCAATCCTTAGTTGATATCAGTCGATCCCTACTGAAATATCAATTGATAATGGCTGCCATTTAAATGTCATCAGAATAAAAACTCAATTGAAAACCTATAAGTAAAGGGAAAAGAAATAAAAACAGTTACACAAAAGCTGTCAGAAGGAAACAATTTCAGCAGTTAGATGAAAAACAAATTTAGCTAAACGTAAACGAATCAAAATGAAAGCTACAGAAAAATAAAAACAACCATTCTCATCATTGAGAATCACGATTTAGAAAACTATAAAACGTGACATGACAAAACTATGCAAAACATTGCAAATAAAATGAATCGACCAACACATTACTGCTGACGATCATTATATACCGGGTGGAGTCAAAAGTCGTTTTTTCGGATTTTCACTAATGATTTATGGTAACTTTTATTTCTATTTTATATCATTAATTTGATTACAACTTGTCCTATAGTTGCTGAATTGTTTATTCTTTATTTGTGTATCATTTCCGATCACTGCAAAAGTTCCTGCCCGACTATCATTGTTAATATAAAATGGCCGCAACTTGGCACTGGCATTTGTTTTGGTACCGATTTATGGTGTATTCTAGACTGAAACCTTGTATCATTCCTTTGCGAGTCAGACTTTGTTGAATGCTAGCGTTTTGTCACCATAACTTAAAGATAGAGAACGAAACGTTGCACTTTCGTCATATTACTTTCGGCCACAGAAAAAAAACCTACATACCCACTGCCTGACCTTTCTACTGACTGCTGCCCGTTTTACCAACCACTCATTATATGGATATCACCCGCTTTGAATTTTGAGAACTGCGGCAAAATGATATCCAGAAGGTTTAATTTAATCGTGTTCCAGCTCCTCAGATATTCAAATAATGGTTTGGCATATTTCGTCAGGGTTATTCTAACCTAAACGTTCTGCTTGTCATAGTGGAAAATAAACCGAAGATGTCAACGGAAAAGATTGTTAAGAGTTTGCAAATCAATATGTCAACTGCCTTTCGCCATTTAAAGAGACTTGGGTTCAAGAGAAACGGGGAATTTTCGCAAATCGAAAAGATGTTATTTTTTTTTCACCACGACAACGCAAGATCACTTGTTGCAAAACAGATCTCGCAGAAGTTAAAAGAGAAATCGGACCCCACCCTCCAGCACACCACCTATTCTCCAGATTAAGCTCCTTCGGATTTTCATTTGTTCTGCTCTCTACAGAAAAATTTTGATGACAAAACAAAAATTATGTATTTCATTTGATTATAATTCATTTCTTAAAATTTTATTAAGTTTCAAGTCTAGGGTTAATCGTTATCTCCTTCACCTATACACACAAATGGCCTCATAATGTAACGCTCTACCTTGAGTGCCCCCCAGGCCTTGTAAAGGGTGACACTGATTGTAAAAAAAGGGTTTTTTTCTGAGTTGTCTGGTTTACATACAAGTATGTTTTTCTCTCCTATTTTATTCTTTATCTAAATGTATTTAAAATTATCCACGTGTAAAATTTATTTATTTTGGAAGTTTTCAATCTTTTCAGGTAACAAGTATTAACCGCATCTGTTATGAAGTTATCACATTCACAAGCTGAAATCAGATCATTATAATATAGACTGTAGAATTTTAGTTCTATGCAGAATGACTCTTCAGTACATTGGCGATCATTACTCTCCACAACTCCCTACCCATTATAGTATTATGTTTCATTTTGACACTAGTTCATTGCAGACTTTTTTAAATGTTGTCGTTTTGTCCAGAAATGAATGGCTTAAAGATGGAGGATGAAAGGTTGCACTTTCGTTACATTATACGCTTTGACTTTCGGAAAGGTGAAAGAGTCGGAACTACAACAAAACACGTTCGGAGGGTTTGTTCGGGTCGTGTTCCAGCTCTTCGGGTGGTCGAAAAATGGTTTGGCAGTTTTCGTCAGGGTAATTTTAACACTAACGATCAACCACGCTCCTGGCGACCTTGCTACGTCCAATTAATTGCTAAGACTTTGAAAAACGATATCTCAAATGTATTTCGCTATTTGAAGAGATTTGGGTTCAAGAAAAACAGCCCATTTGGGCAAATCGAAAAGGTGTCATTTTCCACAACGACGACTCAAAGTATGTTGCAAAACAGAACCTGTAGAACCTTAAAGAGTTGAAATGAGAAATATTCCAGAACCCACCGTATTCTTCTGATTTTAGTTCTTCGGATTTTCATTTGTTCCGGTCTCTACAAAACAATTTAAATGACAAAAAATATAATTCTCTACAACTCTCGAAACTACCTCACAACCTTCTTCCAACACAAACGAAAATGACATCGACAGGAAACAGCTGATAAAAACAATAAAAACTATGTACTTGAGTATCTGTCTATATTTAAGGCAGTGGAGAACTTTTAGAGGGGAATTAACAGGAGATAACTGACATCCATTAGACATGACACGTGGAACTGGAACAGTCTACCCCGGTGAGCGAAATAAAGGGTTCAGTTCGACATTACAACCACCTGAAGAAGGCCGGAGCGTACGTCTGAAACGTTGTGATAAACATGGCGACAAAGATAAGGACAATAGTCCGAATAATGTAAATAGTGAACTATATACTTATCTAATAAATGAAGTTTTGTGAGTATGCAAAATTGTTTATTTTTTTATTTTACACCTTTAATAATGAGTGGTGAAAAAAATTCAATTAGACACATTTTGCGCTACTCTTGGGAAAAAAAGGGAGGTTCAAGAACTGTCAACGAACATGTTCACAGAATATAGTAAAACGTTATATAATTTTGTTATATATCAAGAACAATTTTAGGGGAAAGATGTATTACAAAATGTAGGAATGTTTTCGTGTGACGTGTTTCGTCCGATGAAAGGACGGACGAATCTTATTATCTTTTTCCACTATGTCCTATATATATATATATATATATATATATATATATATATATATATATATATATATGTGTGTGTGTGTGTGTGTGTGTGTGTGTGTGTGTGTGTGTGTGTGTGTGTGTATATATATAATATATTATAATAATATTTTTAGTTTTTAAAAATATGATTCCTCCGCTACATAAGAGTTCTCATGTTTCAAAAGCGAGAGCCGAGACCCCTAACATAATTTTTTTAAGTTATGTAGAGTTAAGGTGTCTGGACCCGCTTCCTTGTCAAGCGAGAATTTGGGAATAAGCTATCTTTTGGTTAGCTAGTGTTTATAAGTACGGTATCATTGGAACATTAGTTGCTATGGAAACGGCTAGTTTCGGCCGTTGAAGTTAGGTGGTTTAAGGGGCTAAGAATTAAGAATTAATTTTTATCTACAGGCCAGTCCCTTTCCAAAAATGCGTATCAAGTTACAATGGGGATTCTATGTCCAGAGTGGTGTTAGCTTATGCTAGTCAGACGGCGTCTTTTTTATTTATGGGCTTGCCTTGAGTCGTTGAGTGACTAGAAGGTTATGTTTCATTATTATCTATTTGATCTGTTTATTTATTTGTTTATTTACATGGCTTTTTTTATCAAAGGCTTTTTCTCAATAATTATTGGGCTGAATATATATATATATATATATATATATATATATATATATATATATATATATATATAATTATTTTCAATTTTTTTACCCGAATTTATTTAGGGAAGAGAATCCTATTTTTATACAGGTCCTCAGTAGGTGAAAGTATGACCTTGGTATTAATACAGAGGACTTCAAAAGTGGATACATAGTAACTATTAAAGTAGTTATAAGTGTTTGTATAATCAATACTGTATATTTGTTTTGTGGAAGATCGAGCCTCGTTTTGAATGGTTGAACAGCGTCCAAATTCAAG
>OZ038488.1:39862408-40009908 GCA_964036315.1 Acanthosepion esculentum
CGATGTTGCTCACATCTTCCGTCCATCGACAGAAAGACAGAGATAGTGGGATAGCCACTACAGAACAACGACAGTGGCTGACATCACACCCTTTTGAATCGAGGTCGTACAATGTGACATGAGGAAGGAAAATTACTATATTGTCAATACAAATGCTTGGAAATATATACCAATTTGTGTTCTTTTTCAAGCATACAAACACGTATAATATAATATGACATTTCGGTTCGAGGTTAAAAAGTAACTTTTTTATAATTTTTTACTGTTTTTCAATGATTTTTTTATTTAAAAACGTCTGTTATTCTCAAAAACAGTAAACATAAAAAGTGGTTATGTAGGATTTTAGCCAACTTTTTAAGTCAGCTACAACTTTCCGGGAAAATATTTTTTAAAAATACCTAGAGACATATTTTATGGAGAAATGCAAAGATGTTAATGCCAAATGCAATTGCCAGAATCATAAACAATAAAAGTAAATATATATTCATCTAGAAGACTCAGTGTCGCTGATATGTTAAATAAAAAAATACTATGTGTACGCGCATGCGTGTTAACCGATTTTATGTATTATCCATTAAAATCATATTCAGTGCTTTTAGACATGTTTTGCTCATTGCATGACTAATTCTGGATATGATCAGTTTTCAAATTTATGTACGCTGCCATGGAAGAGTTGGCAATGAAGATAAAATGATTTGGGGGTTTTCTGTGTTTACATAACTTGATCTCTGCTTTGGTTTTATTGCAATAAGAAGAGAACATAAAAACGGTGTCTGGATGCGGCATAATAGCTAGGGAACTAGACTCATTAACTCTTATTATTGGCGGATCGGAGGGGGGTGGAAATTCAATAATGTGTACTCAAACCGTCCCATTGGCGTCTACGAGGCACAACGAGCACAAGCGGTTTTGGATCCTAGTCCATGTCCGTCGGGACTCCCATCCCACATTAAACTTGACCTTGTGGACGTGCGGCGAACTACCTTCTACTGAGTAGCGGGTTCGATCCTGACTGTCTGCTTCATATTTATGTTCCAATTCAAATTTACGAACATTTTTGGTGTTTCGGCGTGGGGTAATGGCTAGACATTTTACCACAGAGTTTTGCGTTGGATCCTCAATGATTGACCAATACTTGTGACCTTCTACCAAACTAAGTTTAATAAATATTTTCAGCACCTCGATGTGGGGTAATGGCTAACGAGCTAGTCTAATTGAACATTAGGTAAAGCATTTGTTTAACTATGTACCAAAATATGCATATTAAATATTTTGTGCATTTCAGTGTGATTTAATGGTTAATGAGCTGGCCTGATCCTTCCTAACTGCCCCATTTTTGTGGCCTTGTACCAAACCAAGCTAAGTTGAGTAAAATCAAGAAGCAAATATAAAAGCATTAAAAAATTAAACTGACAAAACGGTTTCAATATATATATATATATATATATATATATATATATATATATATATATATAAGTAACGAAAATCTTTGTAATCCGTATGGATAATCCCAAGGAGGATGAAATCCGGAGAGCTCAATGTTAAGCCAGACCGAATAATTTAATTTAAAGAAAAAACAGACCACTTTAGAGTTTTATTATTATAATTTATTTTCGGAGATTTCATTTTTCTCTGAATCTTCAACTTCACTTTCAAGGGTAAAAAAAATGACTTTAAAATTTACTTTTGAAGGGCAGTATTAAGTTTATATAAGGTGAGATAGAGGGTGGTGGGGGATAGTGAGAGACATGGTCGAAATTAGAGAGGGAATGGAGAGTTTTAAAATTTATTTTTATTTTTATTACAATACTTAATACTGAGTAGGAATGGGGTAAGGATCATACATTGACCTATTTAATCGGTCAACTCACCGGAAATGATATGGGGAAGAAAAAGAAAAAGAAAAAAAGAAGTGGGAAAGTAAAGAGATAAGAAAGAAGTCTGAAGATCCAGATAAAAATAAAATCTCTGGTGAAATAAATTATAACAATGGAACTTTAAAGTGGTCTGTTTTTTCTTTAAATTAATATATATATATATATATATATATATATATATATATATATATATATATATATATATATATTAATTTAATATATATATATATATATATATATATATATATATATATATATATATATATATATATATATATAGGGTGATAGAAAAGTAACTTCCTATTATATGTAAGATGTACTACGAAGTCTAGTGACGAAATTAGGGAGAATTTCTCCTCTGAATTAAGCATCCAGTTGAGAAGCACTTCCATCCATGACAAACCTCTTCTCTTGGCCGATTTCAAAGCCCGTTTAGGTTGCGATACCAAAATATGGAGTAGAGTGTAATCGGTAAGCATGGTGTTGGCAAGGCCAACTGAAATAGGTATCTACTGCTATCCCTTTGTATTGAGTATGGTTTTGTGATTACTGTTGTGGTAGGATCCACCTAATCTGCATAGGTGACTACCAACTATATAAATAATGGTTGGTACCGGAAGACGGGGGAAGAGAAATCACGAGATCCAACTAGAGACTCTGATCGACTGCGACTAGTCAACACATTCTCCAGGAACGTCTTCCCAGAAATATGCAGAAATACTATATGTACTTATTGTGTACACTTTCTTGTTATAATACATTCTTGTTCTAAGTACATTTTGTGTTGCATTATTATTCCATGCATTAGGCGAGATTCAACAATGAGTCAAGACTCAACAATGGCGACGAAGTAGAACGAACAATACGCCAAGTTTCAACAATGGCCACGAAGTAGAACGAACCATACGCCAAGTTTCAACAATGGCAAAGAAGTAGAACGAACCATACGGAAAGAAGAAAGAATTAATAGTGAGAGTTTTCAACAATTGGGACAGGTCATTGAAGAACCCAGGCTGAAAAAAAAAACTATTAATTCAAAGTCCAACGTTAACGTAACGACGAAGGATTCTGAACTTCTGGATATGTAGAACTCGTTAAAAGACGACTAAGCATAAAGGAACGTTCACTCAGAAAAATTGAAAGGTGTCGTAAACGAATAACGGTAATTTTAAATTAAAAAATTATCTACAACGAGACACCCGCTAAAAAAAAATTGGCCGACTACAAAAACATGCATGGATTTAAAAGGAGCACAAATACACCGTGTCGACTTTGAAAGGTAACAAACTTTAAAAAAAATTATTTTTTTAAAATTATTTGTTCAACAATATAGTGACGAATTACCTCTGATAAGAAAATCAGACGTTGTCATTGAAATACGCGAACAGAAGTCGAAAACGGAAAAAAAAAAAGAAAAAAGTCCGATGCTCTCTGTTCACGAAAAAAATACCAAAGTTGATTAGCACGGACGTGAATGTAAAAGCAAGACATAAAATATAAAAGTCGTACGTTGTTTCGATTTTTTTGGTCAGCTTATATGATATTCGTGGATACACAAATTAAAAGTATATTCCTTGTTGCATGAACACTATCAGCTAAAAATGGAGGAACTATCCAAAGTCATATCTGAATTATTAAAATCCCAGCAGTTGAGTCAACAACGTCAGCAGGAACAGTTTGCCTTATTAATAAGGGAACAACAGATAGCACAGCAAAAATGTCAAGAAAAAATACAGCAAGAACAACTGATAGCAATGCAGAAATATCAAGAACGTCAAGAGGAAAGACTTTTGGAAATTCAAAAGTTAACACTGGAGAAATTAAACAACTATCAGGCAAATGAGGGAAATGCTTCATATTCTAATAACACCATATTTAATTCGCCAGACGAAGAAAAAACGTTTGAAGCGTACTTTAAACGGTATGAAGATATTTTCAACACAGACTGTGAAAACTGGTCGAATTCAAGAAAAGTCAGTCTATTACTAAGAAAGCTAGGTACAGCAGAACATAGCAAATTTGTAGATTTTATTCTACCGAGAAAAACAACTGAATTGGAATTCTCGGAAACAGTGAAATTGCTAAAAGAGCTGTTTGGAGCAAATATGTCGCTTTGGCATAAGCGATGGTTATGCATGAATGTCTCTAAATCCGACGATCAGGATTACTTAACATATGCATCTATAGTGAATAGACATTGTGACAATTTCAGATTGGCAGAGATTACGGTTGAAGAATTCAAGTGCTTAATTTTTGCTCAAGGACTGGTATCCAGTAAGAGTGCCGAAATAAGACGTAGAGTTTTGTCTAAACTCGAATCTGAACAAGGCCTTACCCTGCAAAAGTTAGCAGTGGAGTGTCAACGGGCCGTAAAGTTAAAGAAAGAGTCGCAAAAAATCGAAAAAGCTGGTATTGCTTATATTAAAAAAATAAAAAAGCAGCCAAATTACCCATCAGAGAAAAATTGGAGAAAAAATTCGGCGTATTGTAATAATAGACAAGAAAAAGAAAATAAAAAGGTCCCACCATATAATTGCAGACGTTGTAACAAAAGACATTGGGAGATAAATTGCCCATATAGAAATAAGAAATGTTTCGTGTGCCAAAAGAATGGTCACAAAGGATCGTGTTGTAAAACGAAAAAATTCAAGAGCCGAATTAGACAAACAAATTCGAATATCAAATCAGATAGAGATTTGAGGAAATATGTGACGACTGAAATATTCAAAAAGAATAGCAAATTTCAACTCGATTCGGGGTCAGATTTAACAATAATGAACGATAAAACATGGAAAATTTTAAAAAGGCCTACAATAATGAAGTCAACGAAACTCGCTCGAACGGTAACTGGAAAGCAAATTAACTTCGAAGGCGAGGTTGTACTTCCAATGAAATTGAATGGGATCGTTAAAAAAATAAAAGTTTTCATTCTGAGAAATGGAGAAAACTTGTTGGGTACAGATTTTATTGAAACATTCGAATTGTGGGATAAACCGTTAAACTCATTCTGCAGAAAAGTAGAAAGTAATACGCAATCAAGACAGGACATTAAAGATGAATTAAAGAAAAAGTTTCCGGAAACCTTTACACCTGGTCTTGGAAGATGTAACAAGTTTGAAGCTAAATTTGAATTAAAAGAAAATACTATGCCTATATTTAAAAAGAAACGTAACGTGCCTTTCGCAAGTGTTGAGAGAGTAGTAGTACCAAAAAAAAGTTGCAGAAAAGAATCCTACGGGACTTTCATATGGGTCACCCGGGGATTAATAGAACAAAAAGCTTAATGCGAAGCTTTGTATATTGGAAAGGAATGGATGTGGATATCGAAAACATGGTTCATCGATGTAAAGGGTGTGCGTTAGCAGCTAAGGCACCACCTATAGTACACAAACCATGGCCAAAGACGGATCATCCGTGGGAAAGATTACACATTGATTTCGCTGGTCCAGTAGAAGATTATTACTACTTAATGGTGGTAGATAGCTTTACAAAATGGCCGGAAGTACTACGCTGCAAAAAGCCTACGTCCAATACCACAACAACTTTTTTGCATGAACTATTTGCACGGTTCGGTGTGCCAGAGTGTATTGTGAGTGACAATGGTACACAATTCACTTCTGACGAATTTAAGGAATTTTGTGAGTTATATCAAATTAACCACATAACGACGCCGCCGTATCATCCGAGATCCAATGGACTCGCAGAAAGATTTGTAGATACGTTAAAGCGCGCTCTGAAGAAAGCCTCAGGAGTTCCAACGGAAAAGGCGCTTCAGCAATTCCTACAAGTATACAGAATCACGCCTAACCAGAGAACACCATCAATGATGGCACCAGCTGAACTAATGTTCGCTAGGAAAGTTAAGTCAGTGTTTGACAAGCTTTTGCCAGGAAGAAATAGAATAAAGATCACTATGTATACAGCTAGAAAAAGATACACCCGCGGAGAGAAGGTCTTTTTCAAGTGCTATAGAAACAACATTGAGTTCTGGGAGCGAGGCATAGTGGACAAGAGAATCGGTGACCTGATTTACATAATAAAAGGGCCGAAGAATACTCATAAAAGGCACCAGAACCAACTCAAAAAATGCTACGTGCTAGAGCATGAAGAGAGTATACCGGATGAGGAGGAAGATCCCATTGATGTAATGTATGATACTTTTCAAGTAGAACCTCCGCAGAGTGCTCCTGAACCGAGAAGATCCGGTAGGAAACGAAAGTTCACGGACCCATTGGACATGAATCCAAAACGAAAAAGATATTGAAAAAAAAACAGATATATATATGAACTATTCAAAGGGGATCTACAAAGAAATAACCATAATCATCATCCCATATAGAAGCCAGTTTGAAATCCAAAAGGATTCCAAGGCTTGGGAGGGGGGTGTTGTGGTAGGATCCACCTAATCTGCATAGGTGACTACCAACTATATAAATAATGGTTGGTACCGGAAGACGGGGGAAGAGGAATCACGAGATCCAACTAGAGACTCTGATCGACTGCGACTAGTCAACACATTCTCCAGGAACGTCTTCCCAGAAATATACAGAAATACTATATGTACTTATTGTGTACACTTTCTTGTTATAATACATTCTTGTTCTAAGTACATTTTGTGTTGGATTATTATTCCATGCATTAGGCGAGATTCAACAATGAGTCAAGACTCAACAATTACCAATATTATCTTCCATCTTAAAACTAGCTGGAGACATCTCCGATCCAGCAACAATCATCTCATCGACTATTTGATTGTGAGGTCTTCCTCCAGGAACGATGTAGAAATGACTCATTCCTTCTCCACTGGTTAATGTTGGTTTGACCATAGTTTAATACGATTCAGTGTTAGTTTCATTATCCGTAAACCGGTTTGTAACAACCACACACTACCATCTCATAAAGTATATCTCAAGAAACTCACCAACACTGACAAATTAAAATCTTTTCAGACCCATTGTGACAACAAACTTTCATCTCTCTCCAAGATAGTGAAAACATTGAGTTGACATGGTCTGTTTTCAAACATGCTGTATACTAGTCATCCTAGGAAACACTTGGATATGTCGAGAAGAAATGTTAAGACTAGTTTGACCATAAGAATCCAAGTATTCTCCCTTTTTTGGATAATATGCCATTGTTAATGCTCTTTGTGACATTTTTCTTGTGTCATACAAGAACAATATCACAAATTGCGATGAATTCAAGAAATCCAGAAGCAAATGCCTATTTCAACTACGGAAAATAAAGCAAACATGTTGGTGAGAGAAGGCACAGGAATTGCAGGATGCTAATGATTGATTCCACTTTAAATCATTTTATCAGAATCAAAGGCGTGTCTTTGGACCTGAATCAAGGGCTCAACTGCCAACTTTTCTTCCGATGGAAACTTTCTAACGGACAAAAAGCGATCACTAAAACTGGGCAGAACTCTTCTCAAATGTTCTAAACATGGATTCAAATGTTGATGGCAACGTTATCAACAACTTACCACAGAGGCTTAGTCTTGAAGGACTATCAGCCACTCCATCTATTGCTGGGATTAAAAGGTCCATAAAACAACTGACAAACGAGAAGTCCTCTGGTAACGATGACATAACAGCAGAGACATAAAAGTGTGGACGCAATCTAATGGTTCAACTTTGTGATCTCTTTAATCTTGGATCCAGGATCAGTTCCTCGGAGGTTTAAAGACCCTTCTATTTTCTATCTCTATAACATTAAAGGTAATAAATGCAAATTTGACAACCATAAAAGTATCTCCCTTCTGTGTGTTGCTGGGAAATTCTTTGTAGGATCATCTTGAACAGACTCAAGTCTTCTGTGGTCGGTTCGGTCTTGTTTGAATGTTAGTGCAGTTTTCGGTCTAGTAGAAGCGCTTTGAGGCAACTACAGAAAGAGCATGATGAAAATTTATTTGTTACTTTCATTGAGGCTTTTGATACCGTTTCATGATATGATGGCATACCATCGTCATAAAAACCTAGTTCGGAAATAATGACACCGGAGAGATCACTGATGAAGATCAGAAACAGCATAGGTCCCAGAACAGTCCTAGAGAACGCCACGTTCGTATTATAAAACCAACACAACCTTCATTACAAGATTTGTAAGGGACGATTGGATTAAATATTCGTCCTGTGACACCGTAGCTCTTGAGTTTGTTTAAAGGTCAGCATGCCAAACCTTGTCAAACGCCTTCGAGATATCTGGTGGCACAGCAGGAGCTTGATAACCGTTAGCAAATCGGCGGTAAGCCTGGTGAAACGGAAGTCATGTTGTTTGCCCGAAAGAGGGTCTTGTGAAGCAAGATGCTTAACAACTACAATATTGATTGGAGTTTCGAGTACTTTTCAGAAAAGCGGTAAGAGACAAATAGGGCGATAATTTGGGAAGTCATAGGGTTCTCCAGAGTTCTTACAAATAGCAACTACAGAGGAGGACTTTCAATAAACAGGAAGCAACGATACATTTGATGTAAAGTTTGGCGAGAACAGGAGCCAGGTCGGGACCACTTTTCTTTATGACGACGGAAGGGATACCATCATATATGCTTGTTTTGTCGGTATCTAATTTAGAAATCATGTCTGAAACCATCTGCAGGTTTATGCGCGTATCACTTAGTAGACCCGCCCTTCTAGGGAGGATCTGGCAGGGGTCCTTCAAATGAATTGGAAGAAAAACTCTGCTTTATCTGCAATAGATGTCAGTACTTCAAATTGATTGAATAAAGGAGGATTTAAACATTTGCTGTTGTTCAGCACATCTTTGCACAACCACCAATAATCTCAAGAACAAAACTTGTGACAGGCTATAAGTTGTCTAATTCTATCAGCAAACAGTGACTTCGATTCTTTGAGAACACGCTTACACTCATTACGTGCAATGACAGGGAAGCGTCTGTTACAATCACACCTGTCGCTCTGACATAGCCGGGAGAAGTGATTCCCGTGGGCTACAGCTGATGAATAGACAAATGAGAACCAATGAGATAACGGTTAACTCTAGGCTTGAAAAATTTAAACTTGTAGACCTCAGGGAAACATCCTCTTGGGAGTCTGTTCCACAGGGTAGTGGTTCGGAGGAATAACTGTTTGCGCGGGACTTACTTCTCACCGATGGAATATAGAGGGAATGTTAGTGATTTACTACTATGTAAGTAGCATGGCGGATCCTAGCCGTGAAGGTTAGACCTGGCGGGACCCAGAACTGCAGTTCACCCGAGCACTTTCCATGGAATTAGCGATATAGCAGTGAGAGACTCGCCACATCCCGCCTGTGAGAGAGAGGTTGGAGGGTGAAAAATAATTCTTCTCCAACAAGGACCCGGAGGCGCTTTTTGAACTCTATCAAGACTGTAAAGTGAGGACTGAGCAGGTCCCGCCCAAATATGGCACCAGTACTCCATTTTCGGCCTGACCTGGCTCTTATAAAGTTAGAGGATAACATATGTATCTATTATTGTTAGTTTTTTTTTTCTGTTGACAATATTCGGTTGTGCTCTGTATTTTGAAATTAAACAAGCCAGAGACGCAGTAATTGCGCGAGGCAACTTTATTTAGCACCATTATGTTCGGCTCTGCATCCAATTTTGTCGGATTCGTTAACAAACTGCGCATGTCATAAATATACTTCCGGTTAGAAAAAGTGGAAAGAAACCTATAATTCTTTATTTATTTGTGTTCTTGCTTTGCCTTCAGTTTTGTACTTTCTGGTTAAACGCATTTAGGTTAACGGTCTTATTCAATTCAATATAATTCGCATATGATAAGTTACAAGTACACCGATACAGAACATCAAAAACCAAATGGAAAAATACGCGACAATATCGAAAATGGCGTATAAGGAAACCATCGTCTTCTTCTCTATCTTAATTTTTAACTTAGTGTTTAGTGGCATTTATTACGTTCAGTGTTGAATAATATCCAGTTTTTTCTTTATCATCTCTATTCTTCAAAAAAATATTGTATTTGCAATGGATTGTTGTCGCTTATCAGGCAATTCTGTTTTGAGTAAAATTCCACAGGTTTTAATATAGAAATGTTTACTATAATAACTTGAATCTTGTTTTCATTAGAGAAGGCTTTCCCCATCGAAGGAATAACACGTTGAAACATCGGTTCTCGTATGATCACCGAAGGTAAGCAACACCGAACGTAGTCAGTAGCAAGATGAGTTACTGCTTGGATATACCAGTTGCTGTAAGAAAACTGGAAATTGTACAGCCGAGTTCCTATTCCATTCGGTTTCGTTACATCCACATACGCCCAAAAGCCCTTCGGAAAGCTATGAATCCACTTATTATTCCCCAGCTACGGGTTAATTAGCAGAAGTTTTATTATTATCTTTAAAAATTCCTTACTATCTAAAAATATATTCTGGCTTCAAATAACCGACGAAAGGTTTATACGCCATAAAAAACAAACCAGTCTTAATCAAAGTGTTTTACTGCTATCGAAAAAGTTAATAATCAGTTAAAGTGAGGTGAATATAGTGGGTGGGGCTAGAACAGACCAACCAAATTCCAAGAATTTTCCTTATGTTATTCTTGTTGTATGTGACATGGAGGACAACAACACTTTTCCTATTGACGAGCGCAGAGCGCTTTTCGACCAAATTTTATTGGACATTTTGCAGCTGCTGAACCTATAAATGTGCATTTAAAGTTTCATTAGCCCCACCACACGAACAACACTATCTTTAATTGTGTTGATCTTTTGTGGACGATTATGGAGATTTATCCATGTGAATCTTTGCGTTGAACCTTTTGCGTTGAACAATCTTTGCGTTGAACCTTTTGCGTTGAACAATGTCGTATGTTTACTTACTCGCAATACAGTCTTAACTGCTACTAGAAGTTAAAATGATACATTCGTAATACGATTAGCTAAAAAAAATCAGGAATTACTTTACCATCCATTCTTAATTATTAAACATTTTATTATAGCCCTTTTAACAGATACTGGAAACAAAGAACAAGGAGGAATAATAATTTTTATAGGTACTTTACACCAGTGATTCTTTAGTCCCAAAAGTTGACCAGAGAAATATTTTAAATAGGCCTAGAAACATCAGGAACAGTGTAGTCACTGGTTAAGATTTACATTTATATTATTATTATAGTTATCGAAGAGTTATTCTTTTCAATTTTCTCGTTTGGTACATTACTTGCCGAGCTCCAACCGAGCACCTAGAGTAAAAATGGCTAATGGTTCCGTTAATTAGTCAAACATTCAGCAAAAAATAAATATACCCAAAAGCTACATCACATTTAATCAGGTACATCTTGATGTATATAGGATGAATATAGGAACACAAATTTATACTGAATTACTTAGAAATCGTAAACTAAAAACTGATATCGTGTAAGACATCACTAAAAAATAAAATAATTGTACATTACCAGTACAACCGGTGTTTTTAATTACAAGACAAGCTCTTTTGTACAATTTTTTGTAGATTTATATATTTTATAGTTGAAAAAACATTTTTAAATATAACTTGAAGGAACAGACATACTGTCGAAATATTGTTTAACAGTCAAACAATGTGTTCTTTTGTAATCATATTAATAATAATAGAGGCATTAATACCAGTAGCATTAAAAATATACAGGGTGTCCATAAAGTTCGTGTGCACTTTAAAAAAATTATAACTTTATTTGTATTTGCGATAAAAATAATTTGTAAAAAGGATTAGAAAGAAGTAAATCGATATTTTTTAAGGTTTTATTGAAATTTTATTTAAGTTTCCACATGTCCTCCATCATTAGCAATACAAAGAGTAATACGATTTTGTAGTTCACGGAAAACATTTGCCAACTGATTTACAGTAATGCCTGAAATCACATTAGTTATTTTAGCTATACTTAAAACTAGGTACATTAAACTTTATAACATTTTTTACAGATTATTTCTATCGCAAATACAAATAAAGTTATAATTTTTTTAAAGTGCATACGAACTTTATGGATACCCTGCATATATATTAAATATATATATATATATACGTATTTACAAAAAAATAAATGAATTATTAAAAAAAAACAGGAGAATAGAACCATATAAACATGGACAGGTACATTATCTAGGTCATATATCCGACTATTGAAAATGGATTAGTTGTTATTTATGCACAACGTATAAACATTAAAAATTCCTAAGTATATATTGAAAATAGCTAAATAAGTGGCCTAAAGCGCTTGGGACGATGGAAAAAACGAAATATTTTTGCGCTTCCTTATTACCACCAAAAGGAAAAATGTAAGAATGTAGGAAAAACTAAATAAAAAATTCATCTAAAGTTTAAAAGAATAGTTTCTACCTAAATACACATTACATATACATATATATATATATATAATATATATATATATATAAAGACATTTATATTATGTTTAACATTCTTTTTATAGATACAAGTATTTAAGCAAATTCTCTGTTTTATAATAAACAGTATTAAATAACAGTTACCGGCCTGAATGTCCGAGAAATTTTCATAGAATTCTAATATATATATATATATATATATATATATATATATATATATATATATTATAAATTAATTGATTTAAAATATGTTTTTTTCGCTACAAAGTGATAACCATGTTTCAAAAATGGAAGCTAAAGCCTTCGAATTTAATTTTGTTATTAAATTAAAGACATTAGTTCCATTTCCTCGTCAAGCAGTGGAGTAACTTTTTTTTTTAATTTTGGAGTAACTTATTTTTTTAAATTTACAGTTTTAAAACTGTAAATTTAAAAAAATAAATGGATGTAGTCATTTGTTGAAAAGGCACCCCTACCCTACTTAACCTGATTTTAAAAGTAGCTTAGATTTGATACGGAGGTTGTCGAAGGAAACGAATATTCTACCATCCCTTCTAAATAATGATTAATTTTCCCCGGAACCTTGACAACTAATAATATCAAGAGTGCATATGCTTATAAACCCAGCAAATTTCCAGAATCGCTTTAAAATGAACCAGAGATAAAGAATTTAAATTTAATTCTATAATTAAACTTAAGGTTTAGTTTCTGTTTTTGAAAAATGATAATTGCTGTGTAGCGATGGAACCTAATTTTTAAATTAGGAAATTTATAATGTTTAAGCTCTACTGAATTGTATTGAGCAGTGATGTTTATAAATAAAAATAATAAAAACAGCGGATTATAAATCTTACTGTTCTCTCTCATTATTTTAATATATATATATATTGTTTATAATATATATATATATATATATATATATATATATATATATATATATATATAGTTTATAACATCTTTCGCGAAATATGGCAGACTAGAAAAATGTTATTAATTTTTTTATTTAGCTTCTTCAACGTTCTTACTTTTTTCCGTTTAGTGGGGGTACCAAGATTTTCCATGATGACCATTGTCCGAAGCGCTTTTGGCCACTTCTTTATCCATTTTCAAGCGATGGTTTTGTTATAAGGGTTGTTAGTATCGCTTCATGCTTTGACTGTTTAAGTCATATTTCGTTTTAGTGTTGTTTTCAATACTAGTAGAAACGTTTAATGAGGAAATATGGCTTATAGAATTTGACGTTCATTTTACACACTTAAGGCAAGTGGGAGGGGAGAGACAGTTAAAACTTTGCTAAACCTTGTAAAGGATATGATATGGAGGTCCATAATTGCCCACGTTCTGGATGAACTCGGCAGATAAAGCTTCCACATGAATCATTTCAGTTCTTTTGTTTCTTTTCTTAAATTTTGCATCGGGGAATAGAAAAACACACCTGAACACAATTAATTATCTACAGTAAAAAGCAGAAAACGTACAATTTACCACGTTTGGTTGTAGCTTCAGAGGACATTAACTCATCCCTGGATTCTGTAAAATATTCAAATCAATGAAGAAAAGAAAATAAGAAGACGATTTTCTAAATTAAATTCCTGAAATTATCTCAGAAAGCCTCCGGAACAGAATATAGATTCTTAAAAAAATAAAATCTATGCAACAAAATATCTGGTAGTTCAAATAATTTTAAAAAGTACTATATGATATTGTTTGTTTCTTCTATTTTTGTATATATGCATGTGTTATATATATATATATATATATATATATATATATATATATATATATATATATATATATATATATATATACATTCATATGAGTGTGTTTATGGATATGGATATATATTTATGTATGTATATGTATGTACGTTTATGTTGGTATATGGTTGAATGTCTGTGTATTTATGTGTATGTACGTATATATCTGTACTTGTTATTATAGGTAATGTTTATGTATGTATATATTTATATATATATATATATATGTGTGGGTGTATGTGTGTGTGTTGACACATATCATATGTGAGCTTGTTTATATGTGTAGGTATGTAAACTTTGGTTGGTGTCTACTACTGCGTGTGTAAGTCTATGTGTGTATATATGTATATGTATATGTATGTGTATTTGTGTGTGTTTGTATATATATATATATGTATATCTGTGTGTGTCTATATGTGTATATATATATATATGTGTATATATATTTATATATATATATATGTATATGTGTGTATATATGTATATATATATATATGTATATATATATGTGTGTATGTATTTTTATGTATATGCGTGGATGTGAGCGTACTTATATATGTGTATATGTGGATGTGTCGATATGAGTATTTATACACGATTATATATTTGTATATGTGGATGTATGTTCGTTTGTCCTCGTATATGTATATGTATGTATATCGGAATCTTGGAATGTATCATCGATACTAACCAAAATCTACTTTTGTTTGATAAGGATTTTTTAATTGCCTATTAGTCTTAATCAACAGCTGTGTGTGGTTACTTTTTAAAAAATTATTATGAACTTTTACTGTATTTTATCGTCAATAAGATAATATTGTTAGAATATATGTAGGTTTCTGTATATATATATTCCTATTTTTATGTGTTTATATATATATATATATATATATATATATATATATGTATGGATGTGTATGTGCGTATATATGTTTATATAGGTGTATGTTTAATTTACGTTTGTATGTTTTTTGTATATGCGTGTGTTTGTATATGTGTTTGTATATATGTATGTTTGTGTGTTTAGTTTATATACGTATATGTATACCTGCATATTTTTATGTATGTATATGTATGTATGTACATGTATGTGTATGTGCATATGTATATATGTGTGTATTTGTATAGATGTGCATGTATGTATATATATTTATATTTGGTTTGTTTACTTTTACATAGATCTACTGGTCTTCCTGACAAAATGGATACATTTTAATTCCAAGTGTGTGAGTGGGATGCTAACCTCTCGCGTAAAACAATACAAACACGCCCAGATTATAATACATAAGTACCCAGACATATTTAGATATATACACACACAAAAAGGTGACGAGACAGGAAACATCTCCACGGCCCGGTAAAAAAAAAAACCCAAAACCCGAACACACACATACATACATAATTAAATATGCATGCATTTTCCATACACATAGACACCAATAAATACATGTACACACATCCACATACATTGGCCTAGGCAGTCTGATACAACAACTAAGAATATTCAAGACTGAAAGTGTTATCAAACGAATTCTAACCACTTATTATAATATAACTTATACGGGCAAATATACATAGATAAAAATGGTCAAATAGAACAGAGATACAAAGAATAGTGAAAGAAAGGACATTAAAACAGATATATACGTTTAAAAATAACATTATCTAATATATAAAAAACGAAAATTCCAAATACACAAATATATATAAAAATATATATTTTTATCATATTAGTCGATATACGCCTTATTATACATTAGGTGAAAGAAAATAAGAACTACCTACAGATATAAGTGTACAGTCACACATATACACATATATACACATACACACATACACACAAATATATGTCCACACACACACACACACATATATATATATATATATATATATATATATATATATATATATATATATATATATATATATATATATATATACGCATACACATACATTTGTTTACACTTGGACACGCTTTTAGCAGATATGAATGTACATGAGAGATTCATGGAAGATTGTAGTTTAAAAGTAGTAAAATCGACCCTGCTAAACGGACGATCCTCTGTGGCTCAATTGGTTAAGGCACGTCAGGCTATATTCCGTATAGGATACAGGTTCAATTACTGTCGGACAATAAATATTTTCTCGGATATTAAATATTTGTGTCTATAAAAAGAATGTATAAACATAAAAAATTCTTAATATATATATATATATATATATATATATATATATATATATATATATATTATGAAATGGACAAAGTCCGACAATTATTTTAAGGCATTTTTTTTATGTTTATACGTTCTTTTTATACATACAAATATTTAAGTAAATGCTCTGTTTTTAATAAACAGTACTAACAACATTTACCGGAGGACGCATATTTTCTATGAAAATTTCTCGGACATTCAGGCCGATAAATGTTGTTAATACTGTTTACTAAAAACAGAGCATTTACTTAAATATTTGTATCTATAAAAAGAACGTATAAACATAATATATATATATATATATATATATATATATATATATATCTTATTTGGAATATTGATTATTAATAATGATATTTCTGCCAGTCTTAAATCGTATTTTATTTATGTTAGCTTTTGGTTTTTTAATTGTGATGGCTTCAAGCATTTGTCAGCATTTTTTACAATCGTTTTGATGATTTTACTATTGTTAATTAGGATTGACTTTGTGTCTATACGTGTATTTTATAGATATAATCTATTTAAGTAAATAATCGGATTTTAATTAAACCGTATTAATTACATTTACTGTCCTGAATGTTCGAAAGATTTTGCATGAAATATGCGCTTCTACGACAGGAATCGAACCTGTATCCCTTATGGTGAACTGTCATCTGATCTGACGTGCTGTTAATCATTCAGCCAAATGACGGTTAAGAAAGTCTTTGTGTATATTTATAATAAGAAGAATTAAATAAAGAAATAAAAATTCCAAATACATTGTTATTGAAACCGAGACGATGTGTAGAAAACGTCGACAGTATCGAGAAGACTGGTTGAAAAAAAAAGTCTGTCAATGAGCGAACACCCTAAGCCCCACCTAAACTTAACCGACTTTGTAATCACCATACATTGGATGCATGAGTTGCCGTAAAAAGTTAAAACCCGGCCACACCTAATTAAAATAAATTGAATTTTCCTTAACCCTAAAAAATCAAAATATTGTCTACGCTTATAAATAATGTAAGTCAATTTCTTAGGAAGTTATTAACAAAGGAACGAACTCTGGATTTAAGTTTAATTTTTATAGTTGAATTTGGGATTGAAGTTTCGGTTTTGAAACAGAAATTTCTATGTTGCGATGGAAACATATTTGTAAAAACAATTATATATAGTCGGTGTGGCGATGGGTTCGCCTTTGGATCCAGCTTTAGCGAATATTTTTGTCGGGTTTCATGAGGCTTCCTTATTTTCTTGTATTGGTCGTCCTCTTATGTATCATCGTTATGATACCGTCTGTCTTTTTAATAATGAGGCTGAAGCCAACTTCTTTCTCACCAAATCAAGCTCTGTCCATCCCGCTCTTAAGTTTACCGTAGAAAAGGAGTCCAATTCTTGTCTTTCCTTTTTGGATGTTCTTGTTCATAGTATTAGTGACAAGTTTGTGACTTCTGTATTTAGGAAGGCTACTTTCTCGGGACTTTATATACGTTGTAACTCTTTTTGTCCAAGACAACGAAAAGTTAATTTGATTAAGACCCTAATTTATAGTGCGCTTATGATTTGTTCTGATAGCTTTCTCTGCGGTGAAATTGATTTTATTAAGATGACACTTTCTAAAAACAGATATCCTTTGGATGTTTTGGATTCTGTTATCCATGATGTCATCAATATATTTCATAGGGTTAGCCGCATTTTGTTAAAAAATAATGTTCAGTTTATTTGCGTCTTCCCTTTATTGGTTCAGAGGGTGAGTCTTTAGCTAGACGAATTTCGCGTGCGATTAATAGCTGTTATTTTGCGGCTAATGTTCGGGAAATATTTGTTACCCATCCTGTTTTCTCTTCCATTAGTAAGGACGTTCCCCCCCCCCATCATGTTAATTCAGTGATTTATAAATATAGGTGTAGTTGTGGACTCGACTACATAGAGGGGACGTCCCAACTTTTGGATCTGAAAATAAAACAACACTTACCCCCCAGGATTTTGAATCCGGATGCCAGGAAAAGTCAACTAATCAATACTTCTGGTTCTTCTATTGCAGAGCATGTAATAAATAGCAGGAATTGCGTTTTTGATTTTAGTGGTGACCGTTTCTCGATTTTATCTAGGTCCCACTCATATCACCTCAAGAGTTCTAGAGTTAAATTTCGTACCATAAAAAACGGTTTGAATATTCTAAAGAATCTTATTAAAAAAAAGAAAGATTGCGCTCTTCCTTAGGATATGGACCTGCGTTCCTCCGGGCAAAGGAGCTACTGTTAAGCCCGGCACGCCTTAACCAACTTAGCCACGAAGATCAGTTGGTCAGGTGAAGCCGAATTCTGTGACTTCAAGCGAAATTTGTCGTGTCATAGATCTCTCGAACTTACTTTTTCATATACGCAGATTCGTTATCCACTAAAAAAGGACGTTTAAAAATCAATTCTCATATATATATATATATATATATATATATATATATATATATATATATATATCGTATTGAATAACGTGATAACTAACCAGCTAACGCATTTTCACTTACGAATCTGTAATTGTTAAGGAAGTGTTACGTGATATATGTCCTCTTGTATGGTAGCGAATCCTGGACAATATACTAATCGATGAAGAAGAAACTTGAAGCAACAGAAATATTGTTCTACAAAATGATGCCGAGGATACCATAAATCGAACATCTGAGCAACGATTTTAGAGAAAATGGAAACAAAAAAGAAACTTACACTTATCATCAGGAAGGGGTAGTTGAAATTTCTGAGGAACATAATGAGGAAGGACGGTTTGAAAAACCTGATACTCACAAGGCAGACTGAGGGGGGAAAATACAGAGGAACACAAAGCGTAACAAACTTAATGAGATTGAGTAAATTGATGGCAAAACAGGGTTTATGAGAAATAACAAAACTTATTAAAAGCTACAAGGCACAGGAAGATGTGGAAAGCCATGATTACCTGCTTCCTGAAGGGATACGGGACATAAACGAAGAAAGAAATGTTGAGATAGAATTTTTTATAGATTCTTACATATTTTCTTTATGGTTGTAAATTTCCATATTATTTCTTCATTTGCTAAACCGTGTTTTTTATTTGCTTTGATATTTTAATATAAAAACAAACATTTGATATAAACAACATAAAGGTCATCTATTTTCATTAACAAATGCTTAATTAGTATAAATTTAATACTTTATGCTATATATATTTTGCCTTCATTATGTCAATGTCTCAATCTCTCCGACTGCGGAATTATCTTTCAAGTGACCATCGTTAAAGATGCGGGAAAAATGGTCGGTTCCTTGTACCTCTCCACCAAGTACCTGACTACTCATGTTATCCAATACCTTTACAAGAGCCGGATCAGGCCAAAAATGGAGTACTGCTAATGTGTATGGACAAGAGTTGCCCAACCATCGCTTTCCAGTCTCGATACAATCCAAAAGCGTCTCCGAGTTCTTTTGGGTGACGAATTATTTTACACCCCTTTCTCACAGACGAATCGCCACAAGCCTCTCGCTGCACTATCGCTTATCTTAAACTCACCCCCACAACTCAAGTAGAACTTGTACATACGATCCATCGCTAAAGATGCTGGAAAAATAGTCGGTTCCCTGTACCGCTCCAGCAAGTACTATCCTCTACATTTAAAAGAGACAGTTCAGGTCGGAATTAGAGTACTACTGCCATATATGGGCAGAAGCTGACAGTCTTCTCTTTCCAGTCCCGATACAATCTCCGTGTCCTTGTCGAGAATGAATTATTTTACAGCCTAGGAGTCCTTGCTCACAGACGAGACGCCACAAGCCTCTCGCTGCTCTATCGCTTATCTTAAACTCACCCCCACAACTCAAGTAGAACTTGTACATACGATCCATCGCTAAAGATGCTGGAAAAATGGTCGGTTCCCTGTACCGCTCCAGCAAGTACCTGACTACTCATGTTATCCAATTTAAAAGAGAGAGTTCAGGTCGGAGTTAGAGTACTACTGCTATATATGGGCAGGAGCTGGCAGTCTCGATACAATCTCCGCGTCCTTGTAGGGGATGAATTATTTTCCAGTCTACAACCCTTTCCTCATGGAGAGACAATGGAGAGTTTTCAGATGAACTACACTCCTATCTATCTACCATCGCCATCGGACCCAGAATATTTACCAATCGCGATGAAAGGAACTTCCCCCAAAAGTGTATTCGCGTTCTAGCAGGGGACGAATAATTTTCCACCCTGCGACCCCTTGCTTACAGACGAGACACCGCAAGGCTCTCGTTGCTCTGTCGCTATCTCCATGGAGAGTGTTCAGATGAACTATACTCCTTAGTTCCACTAGTCTTAACCTTCAAGGCTAAGACACGCCTTGCCACGCCCATAGTCGTGAACCACCCGCAATCCCTTCATATTTGTGAGATTAAGTTCCACCCAAGCAGCTTATTCCTATGAAACGCAGCCTTGCGGAACCGACAGCCTAAAGGTTGCTTCTCCGGTCACTACAATCTTAAACTGTTCAAGTTCAGAGTTTAACCGTTATTATCCCCAGATAAACTATGCCACTTACTCTGTAGCGCTCTACCTCAAGTTACCCTCAGGCCTTGTACGGGGTGAAATTGCAACTACCATTACCATTACTACTGAATAATGTCAGTGTACATATGTCTTACCCCCATTTCTCAAACAGATTCAATAGGGTTGTATTCTGGACAGAAACCAGGGCACATAATTACAGATAAAATGTGATCACTGAAGTGCAAAATAGTTGTTTTTGGAGAATGGCAACTGGCATTTTACTTTAATCAAAAATGTTTCTTTTTTTTTCTCCTATATTTACTAGTAGCGTCAGGACAAAGTGGATATTCTCACACATTTTGTAAGGTCTCTCTTTCATTCTTTCTTTCTTCTTTCTTTCTTTCTTTCTTTATTTATTTATTTATTTCTCTTTCTCTCTCTCACTCTCTCTCTCCTCTCTCTCTCTCACTCTCTCTCACACTCCCTCTCTCTCTCTCTTTCTCTCTCTCTTCGCACTCGCTCGTTCGTTTGATAGAATTCTATTTTCCGGGTTATGAGGGCACGCAAGCTACCCCAAATCGTCAAAATACTTTGTTATACCTCCCTCAGGGGTATCTTCATCTAGTTATGGGAGGTATATGTGGTAGGTATTTCTGCTTCACCCTATAGATACAGCATTTTATCAAGCTCTCTATCTCTCGCTTTCGCTTTCGCTCTCTCTCTCTCTCTCTCTCTCTCTATCTATCTATCTATCTCCTCTTTATCTATCTATCTTTGTATCTATCTATTTCTTGCTGACTGGCTCGCTCCTTGATAGAATTCTGTTTTTTTTTATTGCTGAGCATAAGGATCGCAGTTGTTTACAATATTAATAATAATTCCCACGAAAACTGATTATTGTAGATTGGTAGATCCTTATTCTCTCTCTCTCACACACACACACACACACACACACACACACACTCTCTCTCTCTCTCTCTCTCTCTCTCTCTGTTAGTCTTTCTCTCTCCCTCACACACACACACACACACACACACACATACATACACATTCACACGTATACTCTCTCGCCCGTTTGATAAAATTCTATTTCCCTGGTTAGAGAAGCACCCAAGTTACCCCATCACATCAAAATACTTTGTTATTGTTGGGGCGCACCCACCTTCACAACCACAATAGACTGATCCTATTATTATAAATAGAACAGTAGTTCTAGAGACTGGGAGTAGAGTGGAGCAGTTGTAGTGCAGTGCAGAGTGAGGCTTCTGTAGTGATCAGTTACACTTCCGTTTCTCGACCGGAAGATACCGTTGGACTTTATTACTATTACTTATTGTTACTACTAACCTACGTTCGTTCTACTGCTAATCTCTCTGATGTAAATACCTCTCTGAATATACCAGTATTTTCCCTACAACTGTGTTTGTTCGTTATTACCATCTACTCACGTGGAAACACTCAACATCTCAACAGTTATACTGGGTGTGACAGAAATAATTCCTATATGTGGGAGATATTACTGCTGCACCCTTTACATACATCATATTTGTACTTACGGACTTAATTTTATGATAGATAGATATATATATATATGTGTGTGTGTGTATGTATGTATGTATTATAAACTGTTACATTGGAACATGCAAGTTACCACGACAAAAATGCATATTTGTTTCGATGTTGAGCCTTTTGTTTAAATTAATGTTATGAACGTTTGAATTTATATTCTTTTCGTTCTTTTACATTTTGATATATATATTGCTTGCTCCTTTGTTTAGAATTCTGTTTTCTATTTCTCAGCATAACAATAAACAGTTGTTTACGATATTACTAGAAAAAGAGTCGGGTTCGAATTCCAGTGGAGTTCGATACATTCTCCATGCCCTCCCTCCCCATCTATGGATAAAATAATAAGTCTTATATCTAGAAAAATAACGCAAAAACGGGTAATAAACAGCAAAAACAAATTAATGGATAACTCGTATTGATAAATCAGAGCCGAGTTCGTATTTTAGTTGTGTTTGTTACATTCACTTAGGTGCAAATATCCTTGGGAAACGTATGAATCCATATCCTCCCCGAGCTATGGGTTAAATAGTAAAACTTATATCTGGAAAAATTATTGCTAGTCTCAAACAGTAATATAATATTCACTCACAAAAACAAAGAATTATTCCTACAGTCGAAAACTGAAATAGCTTATAAAGTGTTAATAAAGCATTAAAAAAACTAAATCAATCTCATTTGTTGCATATAACGCCGCTACAAATCTTCTTCATTCATGCGTAGATAACTTTCCCGCTTTGAAAACGAATTTGAAATTTGTTTTCTTCTTTGAATCTTTCCCTGTGTTCTTATTCGTTCATTCGCAGTTTCCCTGTTCCTAGTGAGTTAAAGAACACGATTGAAATGTATTCGAAATAAAGATAATGTATATCTTCGCAAGATGATTGTTTATAAAGAGCGACAATTAACCGAAGAAAAGTATATATTTTCTATTTCTCTCTTTCTCCATCCTCATCTTTCCTATTATTCGCCGTCTTACGCGTCCACGGATAGTACACACCATCCATTTACTTTTCCCGGCCTCTTGTTAAACTACCAAACGTTTTATTAGGCACAAGTGTTGCGATTCACAAAAGCAGACGACAAAAAAAAACGCATGTATTTTTCTATGAAAATGTAATGCATATTCAAAAAATAACTAAATCCACATTTTAATATTTTTTTAATAATATATTTTATTTCATTTATACGCCATATTTCTTCCCTCGCGATGTCAATGAATAATTCTTATCTCTTTTTTACAGGGAGCGGATTACATGGCATAACGCACATACATCGGGAAATGATAATTAGAAACAGCTAAATTAATCCTCTCATATTTATTAACAACTTAAGTCTTCAAATGTTTGATGACGATACATGCGTATTTTGTGGCATTCGTCGAATTCGAGAATTTTGATCAGCTGATGACGGTGCAGCATCTGTTATGGTTGTACAGGCCTATACGACAGTGACGGTCCTGATTGCAACGAATACATATGAAGAAGCTTTCTCCTGATGTTGCCTTGTTTTCTTTTCATCGAGCACGACGATCCTTCGTTTCTCTTTTCCTCGTTCCAGTCTTCGGTGTGAATCACGTCTCCAGCGTGTGCGATCATTCCCTCTTCCCACTTATCGGTGGCTATGTCCATCGCCCTCTTTTGTAGACGTTCTTGAAGCGAACATGCGGTAGCCATCTTGCTCATTTGCCGGTGACCAGTTCTCCGTACTGAAGGACCTTTGGAATCCTCTTATCTGGCATACAGTGTACTTGTAAATAAATATCAACAAATAAAATTCAGAACAATTAATCAGGAAAAAATATTTAAAAACCTAGAAAGTTCAGCTAAGAGAAAAAAAATGTTTATAGTTACTTTGTTCTGGAATTGTCAACAATGGTCAACTGAACTTGCTTTATTTCAATAAATTTTATAGTTGTGTAATGGTGAAAAATGTTTTTCTTAATCTCCAGTATGTAATAATCAGAAAATCTAGGCTCCCTTCCGACGGGTTTTATTTGAATAGGTCAGTTGTTTTCGATTTCTTTGTTTCATATCTTGCCTTTTTTATTTCTTCAATTGGAAGAGAATTTCCGTGATGCTTGTTTAACGAATGCACGTTGACAGTGTAAGAGATTTATTCACTCCACGCAATTTAGTTTCATATCTGACCGAACTGTGAACAAAATTTATATTAACTACTTGGAAATGTTGTTCACTATTTGAACATTTCACTTTTCAAATAATTAGCATTATTCGAAAATAAAGCTAAGTATTATTATTTTCCATTTCCTTTCAAACTTTCTAACTGCTTACATGACCCGTCCGTGTTAGCTTCAGCAACTTTTTCTAGAACCACATCTCTGTTGCCTCCAGTCTCCTCTTCATCTTTCAGGAAATTGCCCAGTAGTGACTGCTACATAGGAGGATTGATATCACATTGTTGTTCAACATTATTTTTTTTACTCCCTCTGTTCCAAAATAGTTGTTCCATAGCCGGAAATCTCATGTGGAATATACTAATTCTTAGTCGAATTGTTTGCCGTTTACATTAACAGGTTAGCATTGATGTTCCTCAAATATTTATATTAGCTTATTCAGGTAGAATAATTTGAAGCGCAAATTATATCACTTTTTCACCACATTAAAATTGTATTTTTTTTTTCAGACTACCCGCTGGCAAGAGATTATGATGAGAGAAGAGAAGCCAATTGGCAGAAATGCTAAACGAAATTGCAAGAAGCACGAATTGATAAATAATGAACGTAGTGCTGTGTTGCAAGCACTGCTGGAAAGATCCACAGATCGTGTCCTGAAGCGTGGTGCAATAAAACAGGTTGCAGATGAATTAAACGTAGCTGCAGAACGTCTGGGTTTGCAAATTGAATTAGTTTGCCAGCCTCCAAATAGTCCTGATCTCAATGTCCTTGATCTGGGTTATTTTAATGCAATTCAATCAATTCAGCACCAGCAAGCTCCAAATAATATTGACCAGCTCATTGAAGCAGTGGAAGAAAGCTTCAATAAACTTCAGAAGTCGAAGCTTAACAATACTTTTCTAAGTTTGCAGTTAGCAGTGGAACAAGTTATTTTAGTTGACGGCGATAACAACTATAAACTCCGGCACATGTCTAAAGAGAAGCTTGAAAGAGAAGGAAAACTTGAAGTATGCATTTCTATTTCTGACGAGTTGCAACAAAAACTGCTTTTGTTAAAGTAAACATTCCCCAGTTATTTTTGTTATTAATTTAACTGTTTATGTATATCAGTTTCGATATATTACACATTTATATGACAATTCACTAATATTACTCATTTACTGTTGAGTATGGGAATAAATGATATTTTTTGTTCTTTTGGGTGTTTTTTTATCTACTGGAACAATTATTTTGGAACATGAAAATTTTTTGGTACAACTATTTCGGAACGGAGGGAGTATTATTTTCTGTCCCAATTCTGTCAAAATCGTTTGTTTTCTGTCATTCTTTTCTATATGACAGCGGATTCTGGACAATCTCTTCAAAGATGAAAATGAAACCTGAAACAACAGAAATTTTATTCTGCAGAACGATGCTGAGAATACCATGGGCTTAACATGTGAACAACGATGCAGTTTTAAGAGAGATGGAATCAAACAGTTGCCGATACTTACATTCAGAAAGAGAGAGGTAAAATTTCTAGACCAAAAAAGAAGGCTGGGAGAATTTAACACTTACGTGATACATTGAAAGCGAGAAAGACAGAATAGAGCAGCGAATAACCTACCGAATGAGCTGGAGGACAGCAGAACAATGATTGGCAGAGATAGCTAAAAAAAAACGTACTAAAAGCTATAAAGTATAGGAAGCTGTGGATAGCCATGATCCGTGTAGGAACACGACACATAGAATATGAAAAAGTACACACTTCAACATCTGTCTATATTTCTGAGATGAGGTATTATGTACATTATTTACATTATTCGGACTATTGTCCTCATCTTTGTCGCCATATGTATCACAACTTTTAAGCCGTTGTACGCTCCGGCCTTCTTCAGGTGGTTGGAATGTCTAACTGAACCCTTTATTTCGCTCACTAGGATAGACTGTTCCAGTTCCACATGCCATGTTTAATGGATGTCAGTTATCTGGTATCTCCTGTTAATTTCCCTCTGAAAGTTCTCCAATGCCTTAACCGAATATTGTATAAATTAACGAAAACACATTTTATACATATTGAAAAAGTTTAAGAGAATTATTCATCGCAAAATCAAGAGTAACAATGGTAGATAGATAGATAGATAGATAGATAGATAGATAGATAGATAGATAGATAGATAGATATGAAAAGACTGAGATAGGTAGGTAGATAGATAGATAGATATGAAAAGACTGAGATAGGTAGGTAGATAGGCAGATAGATATGAAAAACTTAGATAGATAGATAGATAGATAGATATGAAAAGAGTGTGATAGGTAGGTAGATAGATATGAAAAGACTTAGACAGACAGATAGATAGATAGATAGATAGATAGATAGATAGATAGATAGATAGATAGATAGATATGAAAAGACTGAAATAGATAGATAGATAGATATGAACTTCAGTTATTAGTAGACTGAGATATATGAATAATTATATGAAATATATCTTTGTTATTTCAATTGGTGAGAAATAATTATCTAAACCTTACAATGACTTTGACATGACGCGTTTTTCTCTCTATCGAACATAAATGGTTTTTAACTGCCGTGTCTACCTAACATTTATTCAGTTGCAATATAATTTTTCTCATCCTTGCTTCTCGTTGCGTCCTGATAGCTAGCAAGCACTAACTAATCTAGATAACTACATATCCAAAGGTGCGATCTCCGGATACAGACAGCGGCGATTGGACCTTGGTAAATTGTGATACAGTTGGCATGCGCGCTAATACGTTATCTGAATAAATGCATTAAGGTTTTCATATTCAAAATCAGACTTGGTATTTTAGGCCTATTGTGAGGATTTTTTTTTACCAATTATTTTATATCTTTCGGGACTAGACAGTACGGAGGTGCTAAATAAAATATGAAAAGAAAGATAATTTGGTAAAACCGATTGCATGTTGCCCCGTCGTCATTATCTTGATGAATGCTGATCTTTGTTGTCAATTATCGAGTACATTCTTCTGGGGCCCCCTTGACTGTGAGGCCTTTCAGGGTTGTCAACCATGTGGATGGGTTCGTTTTCTGTCGCAGGCTAACAAGGCAACACAATGCGACTGAGAGCTGCAAAAGTACGACAGTTCTTATGGCATTACTTCAAACTAATCCGCGTAGTTTCTTGCAGTTTCATCCATGGTGGATTAGGCTGACTAGAATGTGTCAAGTAAAGAATTCTCTCAGACGACATACATTGACCATATGCCAGCCATTACCTGGTGACATACAGTGAATGGCAGATAAGACTTAGTAAAACGCCACTGAATTTCTCTGAATATACTGGCATCATCTAATTGAAGAAAGAGCCAGTTTTCATGCCCATAAGACTTACCCACCGTATTGTAAACTCTTCTTTTAATATCAATATTAATATCTCTCCTCTTTCATAGATAGTTTTACTAGACCTTTAGTTATTTTGATTCTAATGGCACTTCTGACGTTCTATACAAACCAAGCTTACGGCCGAATCACGTTGAAACATCGGTTCCCATACAATCACCGAAGTTAAGTAACGTCGAGCCTGGTCAGTGCCTAGATAGTTGACCGTTTGGGAATATCAGGTGCTTTAAGCTTAGATATGCGGGTGGTGTAATGGATAATGGCTCGGAATTGTAAATCGGAGAGCCGAGTTCCAGTAGGGTTCGTTATAGTCACTT
Organism: Acanthosepion esculentum; assembly: GCA_964036315.1. NCBI lineage: Eukaryota > Metazoa > Mollusca > Cephalopoda > Sepiida > Sepiidae > Acanthosepion > Acanthosepion esculentum. Next base: position 39,890,441 of record OZ038488.1, read on the forward strand.
ACGCGCAAATACCTCTGGAAAATCGCCTCTTCTTCTCCCAGCTATGGGTTAATTAGTAAGACTTGTATCACTAAATAATAATTATCTAAAAAAAAACATTCTTAGAATCTAAATATATTTTCTGGCTTTAAATAAGCTGCAAAAGTTTTTTAAACCCTAGAAAAAGATTCAATATACAAGTCAACTCTACAGTCCACCATCTTCCATGGTTTTTTAAAATATCTTTCTACAATGATAAAATAATCGATATGCGAAGAATCCCAACAGTATCGGATATCAGACAAGTGGATCTGCTATCATACATAAAACTAGATTAATTTGTTTGATTATAATGGATAACGGCTCAGAATTGCTAATCGAAGAGTCGATTACCAATTCTCGCCGGGTTGGTTTAAGCCACTTGCGCGTAAATACTATTTGGAAAGATATGAATCCACCTCTTCTCTTCCCCAGCTATGGGTTAAATAGTACTATTTGTATCCATAAATCATTATTATCTTCCAAAGGTTTTGCAATCTAAAAATATTTTCTGGTTTTAAATAACCTGAAAAGGTTGATAACACGTAAAAACAAACCTATCAGACAAAGAAACACAAACGTAGAGAATGAGTTGTAAGTTTTGTTAAAAATTGTTCGTAGGTTAAGACCTGACTTTCTATCCCCATTATTTTTGCTGTCCGCCATCAAGCACGTTCCATAAATAATTCCTCACGGTAGAAAATCGATCAATATTTATAACTTACCAATAAATTTCTTATCACTGTAGAAAATTTAGGTAATACTACACAAAAGTTGATCATTTTTTTTATTCAAATTTTAATTTTTTGAAATTTCTATAATTTTGAATTTTTTATAATTTTTTATAATTTCATGATTTTTATAATTTTCTATAATTTTGAGTTTATATAATTATGAATTTTTATATTTTTTATAAGTTTTATAATTTTATATCTTTTATAATTTTGAATTAATATAATTTTGGATTTTCTATAAGAAAAGAAAAAACGAGTGAAAGGATCATTTCTACCGCCTTTATGATTCGTTATCAAAAATAACATGTAGCAGCGTCCAGAGTACGTTGACCAGACATTCTGACAAGTATTATATTTACTGAAGCTCAAAGGCACAGGTAAATTGTAAGATGAAAATAATCATTTACTGAATAAATTTGAAATCTTTTATGTTTTATATTTATAAATTATATACAGTCGTGACCAAATTTTTATGACCATACAACATTTTTAACAAAACAAACAAAACTCTCGATAGCATCTTATTAAAATTCTGCTTGTCCTCCTCCTTAGCACAACCGTTACACCGTGCCAGTACCTCATAAATAATGGACTATTCCGTTTTGAGCGCCTGGAAAGACGGAAAAGACATAGAGACGCTACTTGGTTTCAGCAAGAAAAGAAACAAACAAACAAAGAAGTGAGGACAGAAATGTTTTAATATCTATTTCTATGAAATGAAAACGTTGTCAGTTTCAAATATTTTCATTTTTACCCACTTACTTCTTAAATTAACTCTCAGAATTCATATTTATGATTGTTATTAGAATATTTTGTTAAAGTTGTTAAGCTCAAATATTTAACGATGCGATAGAGGACTTTCTATGGATATTTTACTGTCGCAGAACTCGCCATGATCTTATTCAATCATTAACTGAAGAATTAAAACACGTTAGAAATTTAAAATAGCAAAACCGTGAAATTTTCCCACGTCTTTCTAGTAAAAACAAAAGGCAGTACCGACTACAATGCGTCAAATTTATGAAAAGCAGTTTATTTTCTATTTAATATCAACTAGCATTTTGTATGCCCACCTTTCTATTCGATAACCGTTTTGATACGAAATGGCAAGCTGACTATAAGACTGATAGTATTCTGTTGAAATCCCAGTGGTCCACGCTTCCTTGATAACGTCCATAAAAAACTTCACATTGGTTGGCTGTTCGTCTGCAGTCTTATTCTTCATGTAATTCGATACATTCTTTATGGGATTACAGTCAGGATTATTGACAGGCCATTCCAACGTATTGATCATGACCGTCTTAAGATATTCTTATATTTTCTTTGCTTTGTGGCATAGGACTGGCTCTGCAATCATGCAAAGCATGTGAATCAGATACTTTTGATTATTCGTGGTTGTTCCAAGGTGCAGAAAACAGAAACCACCTGTTCCAAAAACAGAGAGGTGAGATCGTGCTTTATAATTTCATATTTTGGCATTTTGCGTCTCTTTCCTGGAAGACTTCTATCATAATGCTGACGCATAACAAAACCATTCCAGTGTGAATTCACCAGAGAATACAGCGTTTCTCCATTGTTCCATTATCTAATGTTGATTTTCTTTCCTAATGCCAGCTGCTTCTTTTTCATTTCCTTAGTCCAGAGTGTTCGGACCGGTTTGCAGAATCTTAATGGAAATTCATTGATTAAATTGCGAGAAACAGTCTTACAGGTTGAATTTTGTACCCTTGAGGAGCGGAAAAGCACAATTTCTTTTTTATTTGTGTATAAACTTATCGAAGATCGTGAAACGATGAATTTAGTGATACAATAATATCTATATATATATATATATTTTTTTGTTCTGAGACGTTCACTTTTCTTTAGGTTAAAAAAAGATCTTTTTGGTACTTGGCGAGATATCTTTGCGAACCTCAATCTTGCCATTTGGATTGAGATTTCACGTTTTGAGTACCACACCTCTCCGGGTAATTTTACCATTTCAACTCTTTGTGTTTTCATGGTTTCAAGTTTTCCACTGACATCAAGTAAAGTGATTATATTGAATCAATTGCTAGGTCTATTGCTAGGAAAGTTGGTTCACTGTGTTGACCAGACCATTTTCCACATCAGAATTCATATTGCACATTTATAAATCTTCCATTCGTCGGGCATTGAATATTGCTACCATATCTTGTCTGGAGCTCCTACTATATATCTCGAGATTCTTGACATAATTCAAAGAACTCAATATTGCTTAATATTAAACGTCTACAAGGTTCCCATCCTGTGACATTCTCCCACGGCTGGTATTGTTTTTTCCCTCATTGAGAGTTTCGGTTTAAACTATTGTTGGCCGCATATAAAAAGTATAAAATCGATCATGACCTGGCATCTCGAATTCAATATTTTTCTCACTAATGTGACGTGATTTTTTAATAAATATTTTCATGGCATTTGTTTTGATGGGCTTTCGTCCTCGGCGCATCGACTTCATGATTTTAAGCATAATACTAGATTGGCAATTAGGTCTCACCGTTTTACTGTTTAATTAGCTAGATGCAACCGTATGTTCTCTTCTAATAGTTTCTTTTCTCGCACCTCCCACCTATGGAAAACTCTCTTCCGTTTTCTTGCTTCCCTGACACCTACAATCTTCAAAGACTTAAATGCAATACCAATTCCCATCTTCTGTCTTTCTGAATCCTGTTTTTTTTATTGCGTTTTTCCTCACTAAAGTTTTCTCATTCTTTTTCACTCCCAGTAACCCTTTCCGTCGTAGTGGTTTTACCGCTTTGCTTGGGGTGAAATAGTAAAAATTTCTAAATAGAAATTACTTTACAAATTACAATTTACAAGTTCTTTACAAGTTTTTTGATGTGCATAACATTTCCATATATCTACACCTTTACTGACCGACAGACCATTCAATATCATGATATTGCTTGAAATCTATATAGTCTGCAATATAATGTCTGGTAATAATAATGGTAATATTAGCAGTTTCCTTATATTGAAACATTCGGCATTGACTGGCCATCTGGCTGTGATCAAAGTGTAGTATCTGCCTTTTTAATGGACTACATTTTAACTTTGAATTGTGTCTCTGTCTGCAGGGAGAGCACAACTGAAAATATTATTGAAAGGTTCCCGGTCTCGGGCAACAGCTGCTCGCAGCAGTACCTCCTTTATTGCATTAAAGAGAGGAGATCGGTAGTAATACCACTACCAGCGCAACCGACGCTTGCAGGAGTTCGGCTATTTTTTAACCTGGCCCGGAAGCATGCACTCGGTCTTCCCACGTTAAACTATCCTTCTATCACATCCCGCCAGCATCGGGCGGCGACTGTCTAGTATGTGCTCTCGTCTCTAATGGTAATGGTCATATTAACTGTTTCCTTAAATGGAACCATGTGGCATTCATTATGCAAACAGCCACTCGAGTTACTGTTAGTCTCTGGTCATCGGAATGACATCAAAGCATTGTATCTGCCTTCGGACATAAAAACTACATTTTATCTCACAATTAAGTTTCTGTCTTCGAACAGGATATGGCAAATAAATTAAGGATGCCTAGTCCAGTGGATTACAACGCAGCAGCAGTAGTTCCCTCATCGATTCAAAAAGGGTGGGTCGGAAATTTTTGATCTTAGCCAAGGTGCACATGCTTGGGCTCCCCATTTTAAACAGGCCTTGTGCCATATCCCATCACCGTGGAGGGATGACTAAGCACCAAGTTCAGTATCTTTCTCCTCATCTCTAATAGTAACATCAGCCGTTTCTTTATAAGGAACCACTAGACATTCGTCGACCGAGGAGCCAGTAGTACTCAAATTACATTTTTTTTACTCTGGCTATCAGGCTGGGATCTGTTCTCCTCATCTCTAATAGCAATTGGTGATATTAGCTGTTACCTTATATGGCATTCATTCGCCAAACGTCCATCGTTATTCATGTTACGATTTTTTCACTACCTGGTCATTAGGCTAGAATCAAAATTTTGTACCTTGTCTCTTCATCTATAATGATAATATTAAAAGTTTCCTTATAAGGAGACATTTGTCATGTATTCCCTCAGCAGCCAGTGCTTCTTTCGGTTAAAATTTATAAAATATTTCTTTTGTGACAATTTGCGGAGCATAAAGAAAAATAAAAGTTTTTGTGTATATTTTCTCCTCAGGACATTGGCGATCATGGGTCTCCACAATATTCTGTCTTTTGTAGCTCTTAATAAATTTTGTCTTTTTGTTAGTTCTCCTAACGCCTATTCCGTCATATAATTTACTCAAGCGCATTAAGTCTTTTACGTCGTTTTACTCTCTCCCGTGCGCCTTTTTTCCCCAAACCTCCCTTCCTCGTTACAGGCCCCAGAAATTTCAACTGTCTGTTCCTGATATTAAGTATAACTTGTTTCTATTTTCTCTAAAACCTCGTCCTTGGTCACATCTTTGGTCCAAGGTATCCTCAGCATACTTCTGCAGAACTACATTTCTATGCTTCAAGTCTCTTCTTCATCTTTGAGGAGACTGTCCAACGTTCACTGCCAGATAGGAGGACAGACATCACGTAACATTTCAGTACTCTTTTTTGTTTCTAACAGTTCAGTACTCTTTTTTCTTTGTTTATTTGTCTCTTAATATTCTGATTACTTTCTGGAATGCATTTTTGGCTATACCAATGCGTCTTCGGATTTCAATGTCGCACTTTCCGTCCACTGTTAGAACACTTCCCAGGTATTTAAATTGCTGTACTTGTTTGATTATAGTATCTCTCATTTGCAATTCGTACTTTGGCTTCATCCTTTTGCTAACAATATTGCATTCTATCTTCTTGCAGTTGATGTTTAGTCCTTTCTTCTCGCTTTCCTTCACTACCTTCTGCAGGAGATTTTGTAGCTTTCTTTCCGTGTCTGCTATCAACAATGCGTCATCTGCATATTTTATTCTGTGAAGATTGTTCCCGCAAGTAATGAGTGCTGGTAGGATTTCTAATTCTCTCAGAATTGCCTCGCTGTATATGTTGAATAAGTCCAGAGAGAAGACATATCCTAGTCTTACAACTCTTATATATATATATATATATATATATATATATATATATATATATATATATATATATATATATATATATATATTATGAAATGGACAAAATCCGACAATTATTTAAAACATTTTTTTATGTTTATACGTTCTTTTTATAAATACAAATATTTAAGTAAATGCGCTGTTTATAATAAACAGTATTAACAACATTTACCGGCCTGAATGTCCGAGTAATTTTCCTCCGACAGGAATCGAACATTTACAGGCCTGAATTTCCGAGAAATTTTCCTCCGACAGGAATCGAACCGGTATCCTATACGGAACCGTCATATAGCCTGACGTGCCTTAACCGATTGGGCCACGGAGGACACAATTCTCCATGATTTTCTCTCATTCATTCATTCATATCTATCAATGCGTATCTAAATGTAAACAAATGACGTCATACATTATGAAGTGGACAAAATCTGACAATTATTTAATACATTTTTTATGTTTATTATTGTGTTTAAAAACAGTAAAATCGACCTTGTCAACCGAACGCTCCTCTGTGGCCCAATCGGTTAAGGCACGTCAGGCTATATGACGGTTCCGTATAGGACACAGGTTCGATTCCTGTCGGAGGGCGCATATTTTCTATGAAGATTTCTCGGACATTCAGGCCGGTAAATGTTAATACTGTTTATTATAAACAGAGCATTTACTTAAATATTTGTATCCATAAAAAGAACGTATAAACATAAGAAATCTCTTTTTTTATATATATATATATATATATATATATATATATATATATATATATATATATATATATATATATATATATATATATATATATATATATATATATATATATATATATATATATATATATATATATATATATATATATATATATATGTTGTTTTTTTTAATTTGTAGGTCTGATGAATTGGATCATATTTACGATTCCAATGGAATAAATTATGACCATGGAATATTAGTGTTTGAGCCTTTTTATTATGTCCTTACTCTTTCCTTGAGTTCTACCTGGATTCTATCCTCTTGGAATTATTTTTATACATATATATATGTATGTGTATGTATGTATGTATATATATTTATATATTTTACGACTAATATTATCTATATATATATATATACATATATATATATATATATATATATATATAAATATATATATATATATATATATCTTCTATATATATATATATATATATCTTCTATTGAAAACCCTGAAAACATATATATATATATATATATATATATATATAGGTTGCACTAGCCATGAGTTCAAAAAAAGGTTCAACCATCATCAAAGTTCGTTTAGGATAAATAAATATAAAAATCAAACATCTCTCTCGAAGTACTTCTGGCCCCTAAAAGAATCCAATAAAACACCTACAGTAAAATTGAAGTTAATAAGAAAAGCTAGAATATGTAGGTCATTAAATGACCCATGTCCTTTATGCATACATGAGAAACTATATATTACTAAGTTTATAAAAAATAAAAATTTACTCAATCAGAGAAGTGAAATAGCTGTTTTGTGCCGTCATTGTCAAAAATTTTCTTTAAATAATATTTAAAAATTAAATTTAAAAAAAAAAAGAAAAAAAAATTTGACCTGATAATATGCATACTCATATATGATGTGAATAAATAATTTTAAATAATTTTAAATACGGTAAGTAATTCTATTACATTTACTTGTTTTATACAAAAGTATAGCCGATTAAATTTAAAAGTTAAATTTAAAAATATTATTTTTTAAAAATTGGTTTTAAAATTGTAATTAAATAAAACGGATTCTAACCTAAACATATTAAAATTGTAATTAAATAAAACGTACTCTAACCTTAACACCTCTCTCAAAGCAATTCAAACACTTAAAAGAATCCAATAGAACACCTAAAGTTAAATAAAATTAATATGATAAGTTAGAATATATAGGTCATTAAATGACCCATGTCATTTATACATACATGGGAAAATTTATATTACTAAATTTATAAAAATAAAAGTTTACTGAATTAGTGAAATAATTTAGCTGTCTTTGCCGTCATTGTCATAAAGTAATATACATACTTATACACGATAAGAAAAAATAATTTTACATACTGTAAGTAATTCTAATACAATTACTTGGGTTTAAAAAGAAATATAGTATATTAAATATTAAAAATTAAAATTTTTTTAGAAATTCTAGTTAAAACATATTCTGGCCTAAACAGCCCCCCAAAATCTTTAAGTATACAAATAGAAAAAATACCGTAAGAATCTTTGCCATTAAAAATTAAAATGTTTATAATAAAAATAAATAAAATAAAATAAAAAACAGACGACATACATTTAGCGGATGTCAGAATATGTTGAAAAATACATCCCTACCCATCCCTAAACATAACCCCGCTTTCGAATGTAACTGTTAACTAATACAATGAAAATTAAAAAATTGAACACCCTACCACCCCTTGTCTAGATGAATGGATTCCCTCAATTATGAATCTTTCCCTTGCCTTTAAAACCGTAAATTTAAAAAAATAAGTTACTCCAAAATTCGCTTGACGAGGAAATGGAATTAATGTCTTTAATTTGATAACAAAATTAAATTCAAAGGCTTTAGCTTCCATTTTTGAAACATGGTTATCACTGTGTAGCGAAAAAAACATATTTTAAATCAATTAATTTATAATATATATATATATATATATATATATATATATATATATATATATATATATATATATATGCTGAACTCTCTTTCTATCCGTATGCAGGCGGCTTGCTGCCAGCATATGCTCTTGATGATTTTAATATCCTTCACAAATATGTCAATGGTGCTGAGCCGTTCTAAAAGAGCTCTGTGGTGCACTTTTTTGACCGCTTTGCGTAATCTATAAAACACAGCTTTCCATAACAAAAAGAGTGAATAAACGAGCGATGTATTTTTTACCTTCATTTTTTGTTTTTTTATTCATTTATTGACTTTTTTGTTTCTCACCAGAGTTCAGTCCCTTGGTCAGATGTTTGCAGTTGTTAGCTTTAAGAAATCGTTCGCATGTATTCTTTATTTCACTTGCAAACAGTGCTAACAAGTTTTATCAATGTAGCATTTAGCCAGAGAAATTCACATGTGTTCCTGTATTTATTTTTCTTTGAGGCTTTTCTTTAGAACGGGATGTTTTTTAAATGGAAGAACGACTTTTTCGCTATTTTCTTCTTTTTATATATATTAAAAAAAAAATCCGCTTTCTTGAAGATTCTAGTTACTGATACTTTATTTGCCTTAACAATAGCAAATACTTTTTTTTTTTAAGTTAACGTGTGTTGAAAAATCAGCATCCTGATTTTGCGCGAGAGATAATTTCGTGCCTGGAGTTATTGTCTGTTGTGTTTGCAGATGAAACGAATGAATGAAAAAAGCAGTAGAATAAAGGATGACAAAAGAGCGGGAAGTGAATAGAACAAACCATATAAAATGGGGTTGAAACAGAGAGAAAGAAGGCTGAAAAGAAAAGATAGCAAAGGTGAAAAAACTTGAGGAGAAATATGAGGAAAAAGATAACAGGATACGGAAGTGAAAAAATGTGATTGAAAATCTGTAATGATGATGAATGCGGCAATCGAACGTCTGCGATGGGGCAACATTCAAGTGGATGATTGCGAAAGAAACAGGGTTATTTAGGAAGGAAGAAAAGGGAGAGGATGGAATAGGAAGACAGAACAAGAGAGAGACGGGACGAAGAAGAAGGAAAAAGAAAGAAAAAAGTGAAGACATATTAAGAGAAACAGAGAAAGACTAAACTTGAAAAGGAAATAATAACGAAACATCGAAAGGAAGAAGAGGAAGAGAAAAATAGAAAAAAGAAATAAAAAGAAAAGCGTAAAACCAAGTAGAAAGAAAGAAAGAAAGAAAGAAAGAAAGAAAGAAAGAAAGAAAGAAAGAAAGAAAGAAAGACGAACGGAACAGTGAGAGAGTGGGAAAGAGAAAGGAAGAACAAATAAAAGAGAAATAAAAAAACAAAATAAAAAAGCGTTTAAAAAATCAAAAAGAAAGAAAAAAGAAAGAAAAACGGACGAATGAAACAGTGAGAGAGTGGGAGACAAAGAGACAGAGAGAAAGAAAGAACAAATAAAAGAGAAATAAAAAAAAAAAAAAATAAAAAAGCGTTTGAAAGAAAGAAAGAAAGAAAGAAAGAAAGACAGACGGGCGGGCGAAACAAATATAAAGACAGAAAGAACAAATGGTTAACTTGGACCTTCTTTCCAGAAAACAAAAGAACGTTGGAAAAAGCACTTTTTTTCCATTGACACCGCTATTATTTTGCCTACTGTCACTCCCCCGGCAATGTTTATCGTTTTAAAAAAGAAGGTTAGAATTGGAATAAACATATGAAAGTTAATTTATACATTTTCTTTGTACTTGAGAATTGACAGCAAAAATAATCAACACTATTTATTTATTTACTAGATTGTTTCCTTACACTATTTATTTATTGGAATGGTTGGCAAAACATCAGTTAATTGCCAATCGATTCAAACTTTATAAAATGGAAAATACTAAGGATTTCCTCATAGCTAGTTCACATATTTTAATAATTTAGTAAATGTTTATAAATTTATGAATAAAAAATCTTTTTCATCTATATTTTTTTATAAATTGGTAAATGATAAATTGTATTGCATCACTATTAATTAGTTTTTAGAATGTTGTAAATATAAAATTATTCTTGTAAATCTATGGTATCATCACTACACTGGATCCCTAGAACAATCCTGAAGATATGTGCTCTTGAACTGACTCGTGTTCTCGCTAAACTCTACAATAAACGCCTGGCTGCTTCTTGCTTTCCAGTTTGTTGGAAATCCTCTTTTTAGTTCCAGTCTTTAAGAACTCAAGTGAACCCTCTGATCGTTCTAATTATCGGCCTGTTAGCTTTCTACCTCATTTTGGCAAAGTACTAGAGGTCATAATCAACTCTGAATTAGTCAAGCATGTCACATAACGAGTCTTTTCAGATAAACAATATGTATTTTGCTTCTTAGGTCAACTGCTGATGTATTAATTATTGCTGAAAGATTTTAACAAGCCTATATAAGAATGGTGAAGTTTGGGCTGTTACTTTGAACATCTCAAAAGCATTTGACGGGGTTTGACATACTGGTCGCCTTCACAAGAATAAAAGCTTACAGTATTTCTGGATGAAATTTTTGAGCTGATTCAGTTTTTCTTATCAAATCCCGAAATAAAATTTGTCCTAAACCTTTCTATATCTTTATACATTATTACAGTTTACCCCCACCACCCCACGAGCTCTATCTTTGAACCCAAATTGTTCCTAATTTTCATCACTGATCTTGCTGATGGCATCAATTCTGAATCTATGCTGACGATACCTATTTACTCCTGGCTCAACAGCAAATCTGATCCGTTCGATCGATAAGATCAAATTAGCAGCTGATCTAAATAAGGAAACTGATCTACAATCTACTGTTAACTGAGATAATGAATGGTTTCTTAATTTTAACGCCTCCAAAACAAAACCGTTCTCTATCAATCATCTGAGAGGTCCCTTTCTGCTTTCCATCATCATGGCAGATGCTAACCTCCAGGAGAACGACTCGGTGCGCCATTTCGGGCTAACATTTTCGACTGATATGAAGTAGAAAAATTATATTAAATCAACTGCTATGTCTGTTGCGATTAAAGTTGGTACACTGTGTTGTGCTAAACAATTTTTCTCTCCCAAAAATCTTACATATTTATATGTCTACTTTCGTCCAAGCTTCGAATATTGCTGCTACATCTGGTCTGGAACTCCTCCTATATATTTAGAGATTCATGATGAAATCTAAACAAGAATTTGAAATGTTATTGGTCCTAACCTGGTATCTCGGTTTCAGTCACTTTATCACCGTAGCTTCTCTGTGCCTTTTCTGTAAATACTTTCATGGTAATTCTTCTGATGAACTTTCCCCTATAGCACGTAGACTTTATGAATATAAGCGCAGTACTAGATTGGCGGCAAGGTCTCACCATTTTACAGTTGAAATGGCTAGATGGAACCGTAAGTTATATGCTAACAGTTTCTTCTATCGCACTTCTCACATGTGGAATTCTTCTTGCTTCCCAGTCAAATTTGATCATCAAAATTTTAAATTCAACATCAATGCAATGTCAATCGTTATCTTCTGTTTTCTTAATTATTGTTCTTTTATTGTTCTCTCTCCTTAACAGCATTTTTCTCATATTCTCTAACATTTAGTAATTCCTTGCATCTTAATAGCTTTATTGCCTTTCCTGGGGTGAATAAAAATAAAAATTAACGATCTAATAAATAAATAGTGTTTACTATTTTTGTGGTAAATTCTCAAGAACAAAGATAATGTGTAAATTCACTTTCCTCGTGTGTAGAGGTTTTATTACAATTCAAATCATCGCTTTTTAAAAGAATAAACATTGCCGAGGAGTGGAGGTAGTTAAAATAAAAGCGATGTTAAGGGAAAAACCGTCCTTTTGAGAATCTGTTTTATTGCCGGCACGAATGTCCGAGTTTGCCGAACAAATAAAAGAGAAAGAAACAATAAAATGCCGTCCTGGGTATGACGATAAACTACATCCGCGTCCAGGGTAAGACGATAAACTACGTCCAACAGTAAGGCCTGTGATCAGGAGGTTTTAAGGAGCGTGGAACCACCTCTTAATTGCTGGTTTTTCCCAGGTCCACCCTGACCCGGGGTGGTAGCACCTGTTAGGGTCCCAGCTATGGGCAAATAGTTAACCCTAAAACTGGGGTCAAAACACCATGAAAGTGTAAAAATAGGTTTTAATACCAGAAATACATTGTAAAAAATTATTACCAGAAATAAATTTTTAAATAAAATAAAAAAACTATTACCAGCAATACGTTTTTGAAAAAAAAACTGTTACCAGCAATACATTTTTTAAACTAATATTACCAGCTATACATTTTTGAGGAAAAAAATATTACCAGAAATAGATTTTTCACAAAAAATATTACCAGGAAAAAAAAGTTGTCTGTATTAAATGACCCATTGAGGTTGATATGCTGTAAAACAAAACAAACAAAACAAACCAAGTGAGAAATTAAAAAAAGAACTTTTTACGAAAATAAAATCATCCAAGATTGTGAATTTCCTAAAAGAAGTTGGATTGTACTCAAAAATATGAGGAATTGAAAAATGGCGCAAATATATATGTATACATACACAGCTTTTTTAACAAACTATCGCTATGAATCTATTTCAAAAAATTTGTTGGCATTAAATGACCCACGGAGGTTTTGATATGCCATAAAACAAAACAACCAGCCAGCAACAATAAAATAAAAAGGAAAGAACAATTTTGAAAAAAAAAAAAAAATTACCAATCTTCTATATGTCGCATCCCTTTAGAACATAGACGATCATGGTTCTCCACAACTTCTTATCTCGTGCAGCTCTTACCATTTCCCTCTCCCTTTATTGAGGACTAAGTTTTTTCATCCATTCACAGAAGCACCTCATGTCAGTGACCCGCTGCCTTCCCCTATTTCTCTTGCTCTTAGTAAGCCCCGTGAGGGTTAAGTTTTCCAAAACCTTTCGTCTTCATTATGTGCCCAAGAAATTTACACTGTATTTTCCTGATTCTGATTACAAGTGTCCTTACTGTTGCCATTTCCTTTAGGAGACTTTTTGTTGCTTACTCGCTCTATCCTCAGTATCCTTCTGTAGGACTACATTTCTGCTGACTATTATTTTCCTCATCCGTGGGCAGAATAAAAAATTAAAGCAGAAAGAGAGAGAGGGGAGAGGGACACAAAAAGAAATTAGAAGAGAAAGAAAGAACGAAGGAACTAATTAGAAATAAGAAAGAACTGATAAAGATATATATATATATGTTAAAGAAAAAGAAACAAACAAAAGCTAGAAACACACACGAAAAATAGAGCACAAAGAAAGAAAGAAAGAAAGAAAGAAAGCATTAAAGGCAATAAATGAATAAGGTGAAAGAGTGAATAAAGATCCAAATAATCGTTAAGAAATAAAACGAAAACAAACAGAATTAAAAAAAAATAAAAGATAGTGAATAAAGAAACATTTATAAGTAGTCGTAAATTATGGGAAAAACAATCACAAGCAAATCTGGATAAAAAAAAATGAAAGACTTAAATAACAATGAGAAAAATAAAAACTGAAAATATTACAAAAACCGAAATATTACAAAACCCGAAATATTACAAAAGCCGAAATATTACAAAAACTGAAATATTACAAAACCCGAAATATTACAAAATCCGAAATATTACAAAATCCGAAATATTGCAATACCCGAAAAATTACAAAACCCGAAATATTACAAAAACCGAAATATTACAAAACCCGAAATGGCAAATGAACAGTAAAGTGAAAAAGAAGATATCAGCAAAACTTCCTAATTTAAACGACAAAGAAGGAAAATAAAATAACGTTGTGCCTGTCTCAGTAATTGGCAAATGAATAAATGACAAACGTACATCCATTATCTTTCGTTCAGTCTAATAACCTTGCCTTTAGTGTTATAACACTGTTTCGGCCGTTAAGCCCTCAAGCTTACTTTACGTGTCAGTCGATCTGAGGCACTGTTGTACCAGCATGGTAGTTCCCATTACAACAGACGCCTAATTGTGACTTGTAGACGACCTGCTGTTTTAAGGATTATAATAACTATTAAATGTGTTAATAATGCTTCATCTTGAAAGCTCCTCCTATTTGCCGCAAGTAAAATCTGACATTCTTGAAGATATTTAGTTATATTCATTAACGAATCTCGAATAACTGTGACCATGTCTCCAATTAAAGCTCTTAATTTTACAAGCATATTTGTTTTTAGCAGCTAAACTTTGTCTTTAAGATATTATCACAAGACAGATTGATCGAATTGTTTTTTACGGCTTATCAACCTTTTACAGCCAGAAATATTTTTAGATTGTAAGAATTTGGAGGAGGATAATAATAATTTACTGATACCAGTCCTACTGATTAACCCATAGCTGGAAGGGAAGAAATGTGGATTCATAGATTTCCCAATGGTATCTACGCGTAAGTGAACATAAAAAAAACTTCCGGAAATGTAATTCGCGCCTCCGATGGCCCTCCACAACTTCCTATCCCTTGCAGCACATTGTAAAGTTTGTCTTTTTGCAATTCCTCCTATCCCTCGTTCTACCATCGCTTCGCATAAACAAGTAGATGGCCCACTACCTCACCTAACCCTTTTGTCTTTGATACCTCGTGAGAGTGTCAAATTCTCCAAGCTCTTCTTCCTTATTATGTGTTCCAGAAATTTCATCTGTCTCTTTCTCATTCTGAGTGTGTAAATGTCCTTTTTGTTTCCATTTTCTTTAAGGTTCTTTGTTGCTTTTACGCTCCATCCATGGTATTCTAAGAATCCTTCTGTCGAACCAGATTTTGTTTCTTCCTCGTTTGGAATGATTCAGCATTCATTGTCAAAATGGAAGATTGATATTGCTTAGCAGTTCAGCACTATTTCCTTTGTTTCTAACCAAATGTTCCTGTTTCTCAACCACTTAACGCGTAGTAGAAAAGGCTCTTCTCTTTGACGTGCAAAGTTTTCCGTGATCGGTCATTTGGCTGACGGACATTTGGCCGAACGGGCATTTGGCTGACAGACATTCGGACGAGAGACATTTGGCCGACGAACATTCGGACGAGAGACATTTGGCCGACGGACATTTGGACGAGAGACATTTGGCCGATGGACATTTGGACGAGAGACATTTGGCCGACAGACATTTGGCCGATGGACATTTGGACGAGAGACATTTGGCCGACGGACATTTGGACGAGAGACATTTGGCCGATAGACATTTGGCCGATGGACATTTGGCCGATAGACATTTGGCCGACGGACATTTGGACGAGAGACATTTGGCCGCCAGACATTTGGACGAGAGACATTTGGCCGACAGACATTTGGCCGATGGACATTTGGCCGATAGACATTTGGCCGACGGACATTTGGACGAGAGACATTTGGCCGACAGACATTTGGCCGATGGACATTTGGACGAGAGACATTTGGCCGACGGACATTTGAACGAGAGACATTTGGCCGCCAGACATTTGGACGAGAGACATTTGGCAGACGGACATTTGGACGAGAGACATTTGGCCGACAGACATTTGGCCGATGGACATTTGGACGAGAGACATTTGGTCGATGGACATTTGGACGAGAGACATTTGGCCGACGGACATTTGGACGAGAGACATTTGGCCGATAGACATTTGACCGATGGACATTTGGACGACAGACATTTGGCCGATGGACATTTGGACGAGAGACATTTGGCCGACGGACATTTGGACGAGAGACGGACATTTGGACGAGAGACATTTGGCCGACGGACATTTGGACGAGAGACGGACATTTGGACGAGAGACATTTGGCTGACGGACATTTGGACGAGAGACGGACATTTGGACGAGAGACATTTGGCCGACGGACATTTGGACGAGAGACGGACATTTGGACGAGAGACATTTGGCCGACGGACATTTGGACGAGAGACGGACATTTGGACGAGAGACATTTGGCCGACGGACATTTGGACGAGAGACATTTGGCCGACGGACATTTGGACGAGAGACATTTGGCAGACGGACATTGGTCGAGAGACATTTGGCCGACAGTCATTTGGCCGATGGACATTTGGCCGAAAAAGTACAAGTAAAAATAGTAACTAGCAATACTTTAAGTATTTTAATTAGCAGTATTATAAGGTAGAATAAGACAAATAATTACCACTGAATTTCAAATGTTTAAATTACTAAATCTAAATTTAAATTTAAAAGTTTTCTTATTTAAATTTTTGTTTATCGAAATTAGTATTTTTAAAAATATTTTAGTGTATTTGGATAAAAAGTAGCACCTAATTATTTAAATTCGTATTTAACAGTAAGATAAAAGCTCGTTCATCCCTTTAAGATAATGATCATTAAAAGCGAAATTTAAAGATTTTTCATATCGTAAAAGTTTAAGATTTTTGCTGTAGTAAAATGTGCTTTTTCTCAAAATACTTATCATCTTACAGTAATATTTGAAGTAAAATATAATATATACAGAATAGGTTTTTTAAAAAATCCTATTAAAAAACGAAAAATTATAAATGAATACATTAAATAAATATAAATACATGTTTCACATTACGATAAAGAGTGTGACATACAAGTATGTTTTCGGTTAAATGTCCATTCGGTTAAATGTCCGTCGGCCAAATCTCCGTCGGCCAAATATCCGTCGGCCAAATATCCGCCGGACTAATATCCGTCGGCTAAATGTCCCTCGGCCAAATGTCCGTTCAGCCAAATATCCGTCGGCCAAATATCCGCTGGCCTAATATCCATCGGCTAAATGTCCATCGGCCAAATATCCATCGGCCAAATATCCGTCGGCCAAATGTCCGTTCGGCCAAATGTCCGAGTACCAAGTTTTCAGTTTGCTTTCCTGGTATACAAATTCTAAATGTTTTTTTTTCGCAAGTCGGGGGACATTTCTCTTTCTAACGTCCTCATTGATCCTTTTAGTCAATGTCTTCTACATCACCCTCTCTCTATATATGCTTTATTATCTTTTCCCCCTCACACACTTACTCTTGCTCCTTCTCTTTCACTCTCCGTTCTAAGGAATTCTTCTTACCATTTTTGCCAACATTTTTAGCCAACAAAGAATTTAACTTGCATGAAAAATTTTTTAAAAAATTAACTTGGCCAGCATATAAAAAGCATCATCATCATCATTATTATTATTATTATTATTATTATTATTATTATTATTATTATTATTACTATTATTATTACTATTACTATTATTATTATTATTATTTTATTAGCGTCATGTGATCTTTAATACTTGAATGAACATTTCGAAAATCTTTGGAAACAAACCGTGCGTAAAACATGTAAAAAGATTTTTTTCAAGTTTGAATAAGATCGCGTGATTACAATTGTAATCCAAACTCTTAATAAAAGATTAACTTTCGAATGTTTTTTCAAGGTTTCCCTGTCATTCACGATATTAATTATTGAATATTTTTGTTATTATTCAAAATCATAAATATTCCTTTCCATATAGCAAAGAAAGATACAACTACACTCTTCACCAAAATACGCTCCACTCACTTCCACAGATTTTTTAAAAGTTTTCTTTGATAATTATTTTCTTCGCTGATATACGAAATAGTATCAGAAAGTTCCCGGACTGCGCGTATTACGTTTGTACAGTTCAATAGAAATGAGCGGGAAATTCTCCTTTTTTTTTAAAAATCATTTTACCCTAAGCAAGGCGATAATGCCACTAGGACGTCGGTGGCTGGGGGGAGTACAAGGAATAAAAGAGAATAAGAAGAATTTACCGAGGAATAGTGAGGAAAAGACAATAAAGGAACAGGGAGACAGCAAATGGCAACAGACTTTGGAATAAAAATCTTTTTAAATCGTAGGTGGCAGAGAAGCAAGAAATCTAAAGAGAGTTCCATAGGTGAGAAGTGCGAGATAAATCTGTTAGAATAGAAGTGGCGATTGTATCTACCTACTTCAAAAGTAAAACGGTGAGATCTAATTGCCATTCTAGAAACATGCTTAAATTTATGTAGGCGAGGTACCAGGGGAGAAAAAAAGCTCATCACAACAGTTACAATGTAAATGTTTGTAGAAAA
The DNA here is from genome assembly GCA_964036315.1 of Acanthosepion esculentum. NCBI lineage: Eukaryota > Metazoa > Mollusca > Cephalopoda > Sepiida > Sepiidae > Acanthosepion > Acanthosepion esculentum. Next base: position 39,908,936 of record OZ038488.1, read on the forward strand.
GAGGGAAGCCAAGTAACTATCATTTGTACCCAGCCTACTGAGTCAGTCTACCTATAAGATTTGCACTATAGGTTTGTGTTTACTTATTGCTTTTCTTTGATAATTTTTTGTCCAAATATATGCAAGGTGATATTGAAAACTTCCCGGGCTGAATGTGCCATCATTTTACCATTCAATGGTAAATATGCGAACCGCTAACTATCATTTATACCCAGCCTACTGAGTCAGTCTACCTATAAGATTTGAACTATACGTTTCTGTTTACTTATTGCTTTTCTTTGATAATTCTTTGTCCAAATATATGCAAGGTGATATTGAAAAGTTCCCGGGCTGAATGTGCCGTCATTTTACCATTCAACGGTAAATACGCGAGCCGCTATCATTTGTACCCAGCCTACTGAGTCAGTCTACCTATAAGATTTGCACTATAGGCTTGTGTTTACTTATTGTTTTTCTTTTTTTTTTCCCATATATATCCAAGGTGATTATTTACATTATTCGGACTATTGTCTTCATCTTTGTCGCCATATTTATTACAACGTTTCGGCCGTTGTACGCTCCGGCATTCTTCAGATGATTTGAATGTCGAACTGAACCCTTTATTTCGCTCACTGGGGTAGACTGTTCTAGTTCCACGTGCCATGTTTTAATGGATGTCAGTTATCAGTTATCTCCTCTGAAAGTTCTCCACTGCATTGGCCGGGTATTGAACTCACACTCTTTGTGTCCTGTCACTGGATCTAACTAACGTCTTTATCCACTGTGCCATGTGTCCTTGAGGACGGAGCGTACAACGGCCGAAACGTTGTAATAAATATGGCGACAAAGACGAGGACAATAGTCCGAATAATGTACATAATACCTCATCTCAGAAATATAGACAAATAATGCAAGGTGATATTGAAAAGTTCCCGGGCTGAATGTGCCATCATTTTACCATTCAACGGTAAATACGCGAGCCGCTAACCATCATTGGTAAGTAGCATACTGCGTCAGTCTGCCGACAGACAGTTCAGTTATTCCTGTTTTTTTATATTATTTTTGCCACTGCTATACAAAATGTTATCGAAAAGTTCCCGGTCTGTGCGTGATACGATTGTACTCCACCTACTGTGTAAGTCTGCCAGTAGCCTTCGTTCTATTCGTGTTCAATATTTAAGTTTTCTTTGATAATTATTTGATAATGCTTTTGTCACTCGAAGTGGTGTTGGAAAGTTCCCGTTCTGTCCCCGCTGTGTTTTTGCCATTCAGTGGAAATACGCACGTTGCTAACGCCCACTGGTACCCGGTAGATCCAGTCTGCAGTCGGCATAGTTCTATCTATCGCTGCTTACTTATTGTGCTAAGTTTTGTAATGTTGTGCTGAAACGGCTCTGCGATCTTTACCGAAGTAGATGAATTCGAACAATGTCACGGAATCAAGAAAGCCGGTCGATGCTACTACAGAGGCACAAAAATGTTTCGTCCGGGCTTTGGTGATCTTACGTTCGATTAGACGCCTTGATTCGGTTCAAGATTATGAGAATTCAGCAAAAAGCCATAGAAGATGGCGAAAATGTATGACGTCATAATCTTACATGATTACAATCAGTTATGGTGAATGTCGGTATATCGTTACGAAAAAAAATACAACAGAATAATATTAATGAGACGTTTATTCCTCATGTGGTGTAGATGAGCGCGTTCCCGAATGGTATATTTCGAAAGGAATGGGGATCAAACATAAACAATATACGAAAAAATATATTTACTAGTTAAATGTTGATTTTTTTTTGTTGTTTTGAGGCCTCGTCTGGGAATTTCCCGACATCATCTTGAAAAAAAAGAGGTCAAATAAAGAGTAAGCTATTTAAAATATTATTTTTTTAAGCCTACGATATAACAAGAATATTGCGAAATTACACGTCTGTCTTTCATAAACAGTTAAAATTCAATTTTAAAATATTCTTTTTTTAAAACTACGCTATAGCAACTATATTTGAAAAGTCACATGTCTATATTTCAGAAATAGTTAGTCTAAACTTAAAATATTTCTTTTAAAACTTCTATATAACAAGAATATTCAGAAAATTTACAACTCTATTGTCATAAATAGTTAAATACTAAAGTAAAAATATGTTCTAAACTAACATATGAAAACATTATTGGGAAAAGTTACAACTCTATCTTTCATAAATAATAATAAGTTCAAATTTAATATATTATTTTTTTATAAAACTACGCTATAACAAGAATACTGAAAAAGTCAGAAGTCTATATTTCAAATATTTTTAATTTTTTTAAAAAAACATATAACAAGAATATTGGAAAAAGTCACAAGTCCATCTTTCATAACATGTTAAAGTTCTGAATTTGAAATATTACTTTCTTAAAACTACGATATCACAATAATATTGTGAAAAACCACAAGTCTATCTGTCATAAATAGTTTAATTTCAAATTTAAAATAGGATTTTTTTAAACTACGATGTAACAAGAACATTCGGAAACGTCAGGTCTATCAAACATAAATAGCTGAAGTTCAAATCAAAAATACTTTTTTAAAACTACGGTATTGCAAAAATATTGGAAATGTCACAAGTGTGTCTTTCATAAATAGAGTGCAATTTTAAAATATTTTTTTAAAAAATACGATGTAACGAGATTATTGGGAAAAGTCACAGAACTATCTTCCATAAATAATTAAAGTTATGAATTTAAAATATTTCTTTAAAAATACGATATAACGAGAATAATGGGAAAAGTCACAAGTTTACCTTTTATAAATATTCAAAAATCCAAACAAAAATATTATTTTTTAAAAACTGCTGTATAATAATATTACTGGGAAAAGTGACTTTCAGAAATAGTTAATGTTCAAATTTGAAATGTCATTTTTTTAAATGATTATACGAGTGGAAAATTTGTAAAATTTACAAGTCTGTCTTTCATAAATAGTTTCTAAATTTCAAGTTTCAATATAATTTTTAAAAACTACAATATGACAAGTTTATTGTAAAAAGTCACAAGTCTATCTTTTAATTATTTATGAAAGATAGACTTGTGACTTTTCCCAATATACTTCCAATATCGTAGTATTATAAAAATAATATTTTAAATACTATTTTTAATACTATTTTTTAATACTATTTTTTAAACTACGATATAAGAATGAATATTGAGAACAGTCTATTTTTCATCAATAGTTAAATTGGTTAACTGTGTTTATCTATAGACCCAAACATTTACCCGACCAATATTTACCTTCAAACTCACGTATACAGTCACCAGTGTTTTCCTGTAGATTCCTAGTATAAAATCAGACCAATGTTTACCCAGACTCAAGTTTAATCCCGACCAATGTTTACTTAGATGCTCAAGCATGTACTAAATTTTATCTATAAACTCAAGTATAAAACCTGACCAGTGTTTACCTATATACCCGAACAACGTTAACCTATCGACTTAATTATAAAACCTGACCAATGGTTACATATGAACTCTAATAATTTTTACCTGTAAATTCAAGTATAAAACCCAACAAATTTACATCTATAGACTCATGCATAAAACCTAACTAGTATTTATCTATAGACTCTAGCATAATATTCGACCAATATTTAACTATAGACTCAAGTATAAACCTCAATAGCGTTTACCTATACCTTCATTATCAACCCATCCACTATTTAACTACAGCCCCAGGTATAAAACCAGCTACACTTTACCTATAGGCTCAAATATAAATGTTTTCATAAAGACCCAAGTATAAAACCGAACAATTTTAATCTATAGACTCAAATATAAACTCCAACAACGTTTACCTATAGACTCCAGATATAAAGCTTGTTAAAATTTACCTTTATAGGTAAATTTTAACAAGCTTTATATCAAATATAAACACGAACAATGTTTACCTAGAGACACAAGTATAAAACCGAACGATCTTATTCTATAGTGTCAAGTATAAAACCGAAACGATTAAAATGTAGACTGAAGTATAATAGTTCATACATTTTCCAAGGGTATTTGCGCGTAAGTGGATGTATCAGACTAAACTTAGCGTGAGAAATACTTACACCAATCTCATGATTTTCCTCAAATTGACCAGACTAAACTAAGTGTGATAAATATTTACACCTACCACATTTTCCCTATATTCATTCTGTACCAGACTAAATAAAGGATGTGCAATATTTACACCTCCTTCATGATTTTACACGACGTTGTTTCTGTAAAAGATTTTAAACCGAAATCGTTATTTTTCCATAAAGTGATTTTATACCATACAAAATAAGGAAGGTGAACTATTTAGATCTATTTCATGATTTTTACATTGATGTTGTATCAACCTAAATAAGGAATGGGAAATATTTACACCTACATGATAATTTTACCAAGATTTATGCTGTACCAGACTAAACAACGGAAAAGAAATATTTACACCTTCCTGGTGATTTTTTCTTTTCTTTTTTATCAGAATGATTCTATCAGACTAAATTAAGGTTAGGAAATATTTACACCTACATCATGATTTTTTTTTTTTTTTTTTAAGCGTATCACCCCAAGCAAGGCTGGAGGCCACTATCACGCAAGGGTTTAAAGAAGGGTTGGAGGAAGAGCAGATAGGGGTGGTAAAGGAGAGGATGTAGTGAAAGAGAAAGACAGTGGGTCGATCAAGGCAAGGGGGTTACAGAAGATTTGGAGCGAGAGCAGATAGGAATGAAAAATGAAAGGATGTGGAGAAGGAAAGTGGATAGATCAAGGCAACTGGAGATGTCGATTGACGCTACACTTAAACCGTTGGAGATTGCATTTGTCAGGGAAACAGTAATAGGGAAGGGAGTTCCATAGGCGAGATGTGCGAGACATGAAGCTATTGGAGTAGAAGAGACGTCTACATCTAACAGTTTCCACGGTGTAGGGGTGGGAGCGGGATGCCAGCCTCGTGGGGCGTTTAAATTCACGAGGCCTGGGGACAAGCGAAAGCAGCTCCTCGGAGCAATTACCGTGAAAGTACTTGTAAAAAAGGCAGAACGAGGCAACATCGCGTCTGTGAGAGAGCGACTGCAGACGAGATGACAGATCAGGGCCAATCACGTTGCCTATCCGTCTCTGGATCTTATCAAGAACCCTGAGGCAAACAGCAGAGGCCCCAGACCATATATGGCAGCAATACTCCATGCAAGGGCGAATGGTCGATTTATAGATTTGGAGGATCAATTCCGGGGAGAAAAATTTCCTGGCTCGGCACAGAGAACCAACTTTCCTTGCGGTGGCTGATGCAACTGACTCGATGTATTTGTTCCATCTCAGATCAGCAGACAGCGTGAGACCGAGCAGCCGCAGAGAGGAGCTCTCGAGAAGTTGGTCTTCAGACATTCTAATGAGATGCAGGGATGGATCCTTGTGGTGGTTAATAGAGAGCAGTTTTGTTTTAGAGGCGTTAAAGTTAACCATCCATTTCTCACCCCAGTTCACAACCGATTGGAGGTCCTTTTCAATTTGAGCTGCCAGGTTAACTTTGTCCGCCTCACTAGATTTGTGTTTGAGGCAGGAGTAAATAGTGGTGTCGTCAGCGTAGATGCCGACTTGGGAGTCTATGGCGTCAGGAAGGTCGTTTATAAATATTAGGAACAGAGTAGGGCCTAGGATGGAGCCTCGAGGAACACCTGCGTTAGCGGGATAGGAGCTGGAGATGAATCCACTGAGAACAACCTTCAAATCCCGGTTTGACAGGAATGATTGTATAAGGTCAAACAATCGACCTGTGATATTATAACCCTGGAGCTTGCGAAGAAGGCCGGCATACCTAACTCTATCGAATGCTTTGGAGATGTCAAGGGCCACGGCACGAGCTTCGCCGTTATTATGGATAGCTTGGTAGACAAATTCAGTGATGGCCGTAAGCACATCGGCAGTAGATCGGGCAAAGCGGAAACCATACTGCTTGTCTGAGAGTTGGATATCAGGTGATTAATCACTTCGGCGTTGATAATGGCCTCGAAGACTTTGCCGAAGAGGAGTAGGAGACTGATAGGACGGTAATTGGAAGGGTCGGAGGCGTCACCAGAGTTCTTAAAGACAGGAACAATGGTTGAGGACTTCCAGCAGTCAGGAAAACAGGACTCCTTGAGGCAGCGGTTGTACAATTTAGAGAGGACAGGCGCCAGTTCAGGTGCGCATTTCTTCAGGACAATGGCTGGTATTCCGTCACCACCAGTAGCCTTGTGGTGATCTAAGTTAGAAATAATTCCCAATACCGACGACGGGGTTATGTGCAATCCGTCCAGGAATGCCTCAGTTCTGGGAGGGAAATCGGGCAAGGGTACCCCGGAAGAATCTAGCGTAGAATTGGAAGAAAACTTCCGAGCGAAGCATTCGGCCTTGTTAGCAGAGGTGGTCAGACCTCAAACTGATTGAACAGGGGAGGAATGGAGGGTTTGCAGAATGATTCTGTACCTGGTTAAAAGAAAGAAGAGAAATATTTATACCTTCTCATGGTTATTTTCAAAGTGTTTCTCTACCAGATTAAACTATGATAAATATTCACAACTCCTTCATTATTTTCTCTATATTTATTCTCTATCAGACTAAACAAAGAATGTAAAGTTTTTACACCTACCTCATGATTTTGTTCCACAGGTTGATTCTGCACCAGATTTAACTAATGATGAGGATATTTACATATACACCATCTTAATCATTTGATCCTCAGCTTGATTCTGTATGAGAATAAACTATGGTTAAAAAACTAGGGTTCAGTAATATGTGTCTCTTTCTCACCTGCACATAGATTTCCTTTTGCTTAATAGCTGACAGGCAGAATTTTCATAATTATTTATTAAATATGTGCATCCTGATCTTTTTGTTACACTGAATGATAATTTATACCAAGTTTAGGAAATATTCACAGAAATCGCATTAAATACGTTTCCATAATTTCGAGACACCGATAAAAATTGTTGTTCATATAGCTGCTATGATATAAGCAAACGAGATGGTTGATAACTAAGCTGTTCGACTGTAGTTAACGACATGCATTTGAATGCCAAATTACCTGGCTTGAGCGTAGTTTTACATTATTTAGATAATTGCGAGTGAGGTTCAATTGAATCGTCCCGTTTGAGAGAAGAATCAATGAGTAAAGCGGATCTACAAGAATTTTGTCTTTATTGGCAAGACTTATGTCGGCAATTATATCCATTTGTCAAAAACAGACAAAAGATGTAGCATCTTTATGCTGCCAGTGTCTGAGGAGGCTAGTTCAATAAAAGATTCTGGATTGCCAATGTATTCGCTCTTCCATGTTTTCCCTCCTTTTTTTTCTTTTTTGATGATCATGGCGAACTAATGATTGTAGTCAAAATGGTTTCTGGTCAGGCAGAATGCAGCCAAGTTACTCCCTTCACAAATGGCACACAAATACACACACAAGCATATACATATGCGGATAGTTCGAAACGCCACTCAAGTTCCACGGTCTTGCGATCTTCATGCGACTATTCTAGTAATAGTGTCCGTTAGATCTCCATGAATATTTAAATGAGATCTAATTGAGCTATTGTCTGAAAGGTGTAGAGTTAGTCTGCGTGTCAAACATGTTGTAGTGTGGCCTTTACAATTATTTACGTATTTTGATTGATGAGGAATACAATTCCTTAATGGGCATTTAAATTCGTAAATAATATTTGCCCTATTTCATTTTGTTCTAGGAGGTGAATTATTATTTTTAACTATAAGGTTAGAGGTTTTAAATTTTTTATAATAAATACTTTTTTTGCTATTGTCAACTGGTGTTATGCATTTTTTATAATGTTCTTAATTCTGCATTCAGACAAACAAACCAACACTTAATAATATTAATTTTGAACATGGACATAATATCTTGACCGTGTTTTGAAACAAAAAATGAAACATTTTATAAAACATACATATAACAAACTATTTCTAATTTTGACAGTTAAATACATAGATTTAGTTGTGTAACTACCGAGTGAAGATAGCTCTGGCTGACACCAAATTAGTTGTATTTCAATCCTGGCTTGAGGTATTCGGAAGTCTAGTCGCACTGAGGAGCTGTGATACAGCGAAACAGTACTGTCTGTGAATGACATATATATATATATATATATATATATATATATATATATATATATATATAGCTAGGAATAGGAAAAGTTTATATGGCATTTTTGGATTTGAGAATAAAACAACACTTACCCCCCCCCCACCACCACCACCAGGATTTTGAATCCGGATGCCAGGAAGTGCTAACTAACCAAGACCTCTGACTCTGCTATTGCTGAGCATGTAATAAATAGCAGGAAATGTGTGGTTGATTTAATGCGGACCGTTTTTCGATTTTATCTAGGTCCCATTCCACATTTCACCTCAAGGTTCAAGAGTCCTTGTATATTAGATCCCGTGGGCCTTCGCTTTGTATACAGAGGAAATGCTTACTGGGTCTGAATGTTATTGGACTCTAGTTTCTTGAAATTCCTTTTTTCTTTTTCATTCCATTTGTTAATTTAATTTACATGCTTTTATATATTTTTATTCCCAGAAAAATAAACTTGATAAGTCCTGGGACGAAACCGGTTGTCCTTTTTTACCTTTTTTAAAAAATGCCATATAAATGTTTCCTTTTCCTAGCTATTATTAAATTCTGTACCACAAAAAACTTATTTAAATAGACACACACACACACACACACACACACACACACACACACATATATATATATATATATATATATATATACATACATATATATACATACATATATATATATATATATATATATATATATATACATATATATATGTATATATATATATATATATATATATATATATATATATATATATATATATATATATATATTGCGTATATTTTGGTAGCATGTTTTTCATTGAGACATGTTTTCACTGAGATATGTTTCATTGAATAATCTAAACAAGTTTTGTCTACTTATTTCATATTGGATCCGTTCATATTTACATATTGCTATGTCCTTGAATCTTTATGTCACATCGAGCTGTGAAGAACGAATATATAATTATATTTAATATAAATTTTGCCACTTTTTACATCGTGCCTATTTCATTTCTGCCAGCCTTTGTACCATTTACATATGTTGAACTGTCATTGTCGACCGATGCGGTTACAGCAACTTAGTTCACAGAACAGAAAAGCCAGGCTATTTGTACATATGATTTGATTATAGTGTTGTAATCTTCTGCAGAACCAACCACACTTTTTGAAGAGCCGAATACAGGGAACTGGTACATATAGTGTGACACAAGGTCCCCCAGATACCCTCCTCATGTTTGGAATTCTGAGTTGTCCTTCTCTTAGACTGATTGGCACCCAGTCTGACCCTCTGTTTACCTATAGCTTAGGGGAGGGAGAAGGAATGCATTCATAACTTTTCCAAAGGTATTTGTATGTAAGTGAATGTAACGAAATCGTCTGGAATTCGAATTCGGTTCTCCGGTTCCTCAATCCGGGCCACTATCCATTACTTCACCGTCTCTCTCTCTCTCTCTCTCTCTCTCTCTCTCTCTCTCTCTCTCTCTCTCTCTCTGTATATATATATATATATATATATATATATATATATATATATATATATATATATGTACTCTTCAAGTAAAATTCAATTGAGTTCTATGAGCCGCTGGTGTATTTCGTATAGAGAAAAACGTTAAAATTCCCTTCCTTTCCTGTCGTGCGACGGTGGTCTAAGAGGTCTGACTGAGGTCAAATCAGTTGGATTTCGATCCCTGCTTGAAGCAAATCGGACGTCTAGCCACACTGAGGAGCTGTGACACAGCAAAACAGTATGTCTGTGGATGACTATATCTATATATATATATATATATATATATATATATATATATATATATATATATATATATATATAACGCTCAAAGTTTACTTCTATGTGTTTGAAACACTGATAATAACTTAAATATATAAACTTAATTAACTGAGTGTATGCAGATATTACGCACAACTGTGATATTAGATAAATATCAATCCATTATTCATATCATGTATCTTACATCTTGCTCAATGTAATGGGATAACTTATTTACATATCCAATATCAAAAAGGTACTTTTTTAAAATTGTATTTTTATTGATTTTCATAAATAAGCAATGGTTAGTTTGTTTGATTGCCTTTTTATAATTAATTTTCGGAGTTATTCAACTGAAGCCATTTTCTGCACTAAAAGTGGTAACCAACTTAGAATTTTGATCACAGCTTGTGTGTTAAGAGAAATAACCAATGTGTAATGAGAAGTAAGCAATGATGGTATTTTAATATGTGAAAATTTAATAATTATTCTAAATAATAATAATATTATAACATTAAAGCAAAAGAAGCAGAGTAAATCAAAGATTTTTTTTAATCGGATCACATCGATAAAACCGCTAAGTTGCAATGAGTCACTGAGAGTGGAAGTGTGTGAGAAAACATTGAGCAGATAAGAGGGACAAATGAAGACCAGGATTTAAGGAATGACACATGACGAGGATTGACATTGCATTTAAATTGTTGCTGATCGTAGTCGACAAGTAAGCAAGAAGTCAGACGAGTAAGACATGCGAGAGAAGAAACTATTAGACATAGAGCTTACGGTTATATCTAGCAATTTCAAAAGTAAAATGATGAGACCTAATTGCCAATCAAGTACTGCGTTTAAACTCGTGAATTGAGTGCACGACAGAAAGCTACGTTACGGTGATGAGGACGTGACTGAAGCCGAGATGCCAAGTAAGGACCGATGATATTGCAGAGTCTTTATTGGATTCTGTCAAGAATATCTAAATACACAACATAAGCACCAGACCAGGTGTGGTAGCTATATTCGATGCACGGCCGAATAGCAGCAAAGGTGCAAGACAGATTCTAGAGAGAAAGACTCTAGCAGGACTCAGTGTACCAACATTCCTAGCAACAAACCGAGTAATTAATTAATAATGTGTTGCGAATTTTCATGATTATTTGGGAAAAGATGATGGAGTAGTTCACCTTTACTATTATTTATTTACAGAAGTGGGTCGCCTAGTGTGGAAAGAGCGCTGTTGGCGAAGCTTACAATACGCTGAAGATATCTCATAAGAGGAGTAAGACTCCCCCCAAAATGAGCCACATTCCGAGTGGATGCTTCAAACACAAGTATAATATTTCCCAATTGACTCAAGAACACTGTTTATCTATAGATTAAAGTATACAGCTGACCAATACTAACCTACAGACTCAAGTATTAAACTGAGCAATTTTTGGCAACAGACTCAATTATAGAGCCGACAAATATTTACTTATATAAAATATAAACCAGATCAATTTTTACCTTTAGACTGAATAATAAACCTGACCAATGTTTACTTATATACTAAAGTATGATGACGAGTAATGTTTACCTATAGACTCAAGTACAAAAAACCCGAGCAATCTTTAAAGACGTATATATATATATATAGTCATCCACAGACACACAGTTTCGCTGTATCAGAGCTCATCGGTGTTACTAGATATTGACATTCGACAGATTTGACATCAGGGCTATCGCCGCACAGCAGAGAAAGGGACTATTCCAAAATTTGCTTGAGGGTGAAGCAGAACTAATGCTTTTAAATTTAATTATATAATTGAATTTGAAGTTTTTAGTTTCTATTTTTGAAACATGGTAATTTCTATGTAGCGATGAAACCGTATTTTAAATCAATTAATTTATAATAGATAGATAGATAGATAGATAGATAGATAGATAGATAGATATTAATTGGTGCAGTATATATAATATTATAAAGAAGTAATCATCCAAAGAATTAATCAGTAAAATTAATGTAATTAATAGAGAAATCACTTCGCTATCAGATCAATAAAATATTAACTTACTAACAACTCTCTGAATGACGGGATCCTTATGTCAATTTGTGCATGGCACAAGAAATTTATGGAGACAGGAACAAGTTTGGAGAGAGGGAGCAAGGGACGATCAACAATATCTGAGGAAAACATCGATCCTGCAAAATGAGTACCGTTTAATCGGGCAACAAATGGTGGCTATATAGAGGTATATTAAATTAGTTAAAAAAAACTTCAATATCTACTTCTCATGTAATTATTTTCACAGATTTGTCTGTTCACAGTAAAGAGACTTTATGGATGCCCTATATACATATATATATATATATATATATATATATATATATATATATATATATATATATATATATATAATTTGCATTGTATATATTATACATTATATTACATATATATTCAATTTACGTTCAGAAATTGTATTTCTGATGCAAATAAATTAAAAACGTCGACGTTTACATTTTTAACTAACCAGTGGCGTCGCTCCATCACTCCCACTGGGTAGCAAGTCCCCCGAGACACGAAATAACCACGTCTGCTGTGTATGACGTGCAAAAACTTAACTCCTTCAAATTACTTTCTATCTCTCTAACATTGCCACTTTCGGCTCAGCCAACCAAAATCGACATCCCTATTTTGTCTACCATCTAACCTTAAAGGTCAGCCTCACAAGGTCTGAGCCAAAAGATACTGCCACTAAAAAAGAAGTCTGAAACTATAATTTAACAGAGGTGCATTAAATTAATTAACAAATCTTCAATACCGACTTCTCATTTTGTAGCAATTTCCACATATTTGTCTGTTCATTTGCTTTTGCAATAATTTTTTTAAAAGACTTTAGGAAGTCTCTGTATATATATATATATATATATATATATATATATATATTACAAAAACTTTATGAATTCTGTATATATACATATATATATATATATATATATATATATATATATATATATATATATATTACGCAAATCATTCATACGAAAAGCAGATAATGAAGTTAATTATATGGCAACTTCATTATCATTAACTTCATTATCTGCTTTTCGTATGAATGATTTGCGTAATATAAATTGAAACATATATATATATATATATATATATATATATATATATATATTACAAAAAGACTTCATGAAGTCTCTGTATATATATATATATATATATATATATATATATATATATATATATATATTAGGCACAAGCCTAAACGAAGGTTCCAACGGATTACACTTGATAACATTTGAAAAATGGATAACATTTGAAAAACTACTGTATCAGAGCGAGCAACTACCAATGACATTTGAGAATATAAAGAACAAAACACACGAGGAATAAAGTTTAAAGTGATAAAATTATGACATGAGTAATTAAAGCACGATTGAAATCACTAACTTATATATTCTTTCTTTTTGTTTGAATCATTTTTAATCAGTTTTTTAATCACTTTCAACGCGATGTTGCTTAACATTTTGAAGCTACACACATACCTGCGTGTATTTGTGTGCGTGTATGAGTATGCAATGGGCACTAGGTATTTGAACATACATATTTAGCTGATCATCAAAGGGAGACGACCACACCTTACCTTATACAGATTGGGTCAAATGCTACCGTTCTCATTTCTTTGTCTGAATTTCTAGGATGAAGTGTTATCGTTATTTACCGGGTTGGCCAAAATGTACATTCACTTTATTAATTGAAACATTTAGACTTAATTTAGCCAACGCAATATATACGGACTATTGTAAAGCATTGTTTTGTGAACCTGCTCACAGAGATATTGTGAGTTCAATCCCTTTGACCTGTAGAGTGGACTCGGGTCGAGCAGTAACTGAACAGTACTCGATTTTAATTAGACGAGATATTCCTAGACATAGATAGTGCAACCAGAACAAACTGCTCCCCTAGATGAATTAAAGGGTTTCGTTTGCAAATTCACTGAAGGTTACTCGTATCGATAAAAACCTGAAGAAGGCCGGAGGACAGCACTGTCGAAACAACAGTTTTCATGTAAATTATGTAAAATGTTATTTCTCTTTAAGATGTATCTAGGTGAACAACATGGCAGCTTGCAATCTGATAGAAGAAATAAAAAGACACACTATGATCATCGTACTAATCGCCAACCGGAGCAACTCAAAATTGGTAAGGTGAACTGTGGCTACGATCTGTGTCTATTCGCAGAAGCAACACAATTAATTGGTACAAATTTCACGCCATCGATGATGGTCTTGTAGGCCATGTGTATCGTGGATCATATCCTGCTACCTCACTTGCTTCTGTAGGCCTCTCGGTTACTGCGACCTCTTACATTGATCTGCTGTACACATTGGTAAAGGCCTAGGCTGAAGGAATTTCCGCAAGTATTTTAGCAAGGCATTACACTTTGCCGCATGATTCATTGACCAGGAAATTGCTGTTGGCAATATTTCACTATCAACTAATTCTCCAATCGACCCTTGTTTCAAATCACATGCAATGAGTGTTTATTACGCAATACAGAAAATAAATTTATACGGTGAAACTTTAAATAGACTTATCATGCAAAAAAGAAAAAAAACGCATCTTAGGTAAAAAAAAGAAAAAAAAGAAAATACATTTATCATCTTAGAAAGAAAACAGATTACCGCGTAAAACAAAAATACATTTATTTTGTAAAATAAAATAAATACTCTAATTTCGTAAAACAGAAAATACACGTAACCTGCAAAATAAAAAATACACTTAACCCGTAAAATGCAAAATAATGTTAGTTATTGCGTTAGACATAAAATGCATTTATCTCGTAAAAGGAAAAATACATAAAATATAGAATATACTTAGTGCTAAAAAAAACCCCACACATATCATATAAATGAATACAAAAAAAGACACTTATCGCGTCAGACGAAAAATGTTGATACTTCCAAAACGATATTGGGCCAAAGGCCAGATGTTTCACAATGTTGAGCTTGGTCACTATCTAGATCGGTGACCGCTTGGGACTACCTGGTGTTGTAAGCTTCGATCTATGTGTGTGGTGTTATGGGTAACGGCTCAATAAGAAATCGAAGAGCCGAGTTCGAATTCAAGTCAGGTTCGTTACAGGTTCACGCATAATTACCCTTAGGAAAAGCATGAATTCATATCTTCTCCTCCAGCTATAGATTAAATAGTATGATTTTATCTGAAAACATTAACCCCATAAAATTGTTTATGCAATATTCACTTGCAATATATATATATATATATATATATATATATATATATATATATATATATATATATATATATATATATATATATATATATATATATATATATATATTTAAATTTCTTTATATAGAAAATGCATTTATGTCGTAAAAGATAAATAGACTTATTACGTAAAAGAGAAAAAGATGGCGTACAATAAATTATTTATCCTGTAATATAAGAAAGGCGGTTATTTTTAAAGTAGAAAATAAACTTAATCCATAAAATAGAAAATGCATTTGAACCTAGAAAATACACGTGTCGGGTAAAACAGTAAATACACTTATTATGTTAAACAAAGAATACATTCATTTTGAATCATTTCATCCCGATCAAGGCGATAATGCCACTAAGACGTATGTGATTACTGGGATTGGAAGGGAATGAGAAAACTTTAGAAGGAACTGGAAACCCAATTCTAAACAGGAAACAAGGGTAGATGACGTACTTATCACCTGAAATAGAAATACACTTGTGGTTTTAAATAGAATATACACTCACAAAGTCAAATGGAATATATATATTTATTACATAAAGCAAAACACACACTTATCCTATAAAATAAACTTACTCCGTAAAATAGAAAATGCACCTGTTCCGTAAATCAATAACTAACTTCATAGAGTAAATGATATTGATGCATTTTTTCCGTCTGTACTAATGTCCTTATCTTTGTTTTAAAGGTGAAGTAGACTTTAGAAGAAAAGAGAAGCCCAGTCCTAAACAGAAGACAAGTGATAAACCTCTGGTTAGAAGAGATTAGATTTGATAAAATTGTCTTTCCAAAAGCTTAACAAAGCATTACAAGAGAGTTAGCTTACGTTAAAGGCAAGTACTGAGCATTTGCTTATATAATATCACTCTCCCCCCCCCCCCTATAGGACAGTGAATGCTGGACAGTTTCCTCACAGGTAAAAATGAGCCAACAGAGATATATTTATACAAAAGGATGTTGAGAATACGATGTGCGGAACAAGAAAGTTGTAAAGAATGTGGAAAGCAATTTAATGCTTATACTTAGAATGACGATGGTCGACTGGAAAGTTCCTAGTCTGGCCAAGAGATAAATATAAGTAGACACACCAGCTGGTAGACTAAAAGACGTGAAAGTATAAGAGAATACAACAGATGGCCTGGTACACTTGCATATGTTTTAGTTTATCAACTAGTGTATCTACTTATATTTATATCTTGGTCAGCCCATGAACTTTTCAGCCGGACCTGAGTTGAAATTTCTGGAGTACATAATGAGGAAAGTGTGCTTCGAGAGTTTGACGCTCTCAGGACATAGGAAAGGGAATAGTGACGGAGAAAACTTTGGTTAATCTACCGAACGAGATTGTGCAAATGGACGGCAGAACAGGGAGTGGTAGTAAAAGGACTAACTGTATAGGAAATAGTGGAGTGCCATGATTCATCTTTATTATCTAAAAAATTTGTAAAAAATGTATTATCTAAAAAATTTGTAAAAATAATTTAGTGGAATTTTAATGCTTTTACCATCGTTTGTCTTTCTGCTTGGCTGGCTGCTATCCAAGCTCTAGAGTGACCTCTATATCCTAAAATTGAACACATAACTAGGCGGAGAAAAATAGGTTCATGCCTTTCCAAAAGACATTTGTGTGAAAGTGAATGCAAAAAACGAGACCCCTAACTTGAACTCGGTTCATCGACCTCAATTTTCCGCGTTGATAACCGGCACAGGTTGTATTTACTCAGGCTACAATAACAATGACTCTCAACCGCCATGACTCGATATATTCGTGGTCCATGCGATGCTTTTAAGTGTGTGGCGAAATTTTGTTAACTGAATAAGAAATGGGGGTCTGCTTATCGCACATTCAGGTTTCAAACTAAATAAGTTACACAAATAGTTGAATAGAAACATTGAAATGAGTTAAAGTGTACTTTTTTTAAAAATCTATATTTTTATTTCATAACATTTAAAAGCATGCGCTTTAAAATAAAGTGCGCCGTGATATTTTCATTTTTCCGTTGCTTAAATAATAAAACTGAACGATGTATACTTATGTACTAAAGCATGATGACGAGTAATGTTTACCTATAGACTCAAGTACAAACACGAGTAATCTTTAAAGACATATATATATATATATAGAGAGAGAGAGAGAGAGATAGAGAGAGAGAGCGAGAGAGAGGTGTAATATATATATATATATATATATATATATATATAAAGAGAGAGAGAGAAAGGGAATATATATATATATATATATATATATATATATATATATATATATTAATTGGTGCAGTGTATATAATATTATAGAGAAGTAATCACCCAAAGAATTAATCAATAAAATTAATGTAATTAATGTCGAAATCACTTCGCTAAAAGATCAATAAAATATTAACTTACTAACAACTCTCTGAATGACGGGATTCTTGATGTTTAAAATTATGGGATGGATTAAATGTTCTGTTAAAAGTACTTTCGAAGAAATTCGCTCATTCATCGTCACGTATTAATATTGTTTTCATTTTCCAAGACGAAAATGATTTCACTATTAATTACATTAACATTACTGATTAATTCTTTCGATGATTACTTCTTTATAATATATATATATATATATATATATATATATATATATATATATATATATATATATATATATATATATATATATATTCTAACGTAATAAATTATAACCATGGAATCTTAGTGTTTGAGCCTTTTATACTATATTCTTACTCTGTCCTGGACATTGAGTTCTATCTGGATTCTATCCTCTTGGGAATTTATATGTATGTGTATGTATATATATATATATATATATATATATATATATATATATATATATTGACTACTAATATCTATCTATCTATCTATCTATATATATATATATATATATATATATATATATATATACTCAAGTATAATTTTAAAAAATAGATTTCTCACTAAATAAGCGGCACAAATAGAAACATTGAAATAAATTAAGTTCATATTTGTATTCTTATTTTCTTTTAAATTTATGGTTTTAATTTCGTAACATGTAAATATTTACCCTTTAAATATGTTGCTAAGTGATATTTTCATTTGACGCGATATTTTCATTTGCTCCTATGTGTGCCGTTGCTTAAAAAGATCGAGAAACACTGAAATAACTCAACTGGAATTGACATGTCGTAAAAACACCCCACCCAGTGAGGAACAAATTTGAAAACCCTTTATTCGAATTGCTTGATAAACATTATGGGAGCACAGGATACAAGATGTTAGGCTTATATTTATATTCACATAGCTTCGGCTACTAAGTCATATCCTCAAGCGTTGAGCATTGTGTGGGAATAGAAGCTACAATAGTAATACTTAGTAATCCAGTTGTTAACCATCTACATGGTTAGAGTCCTAAAATATGGAATGATGCCATCCACTTTAAGAACCATTACCATTCATTTATGCAAACTGATAATCAATTACTTCTTTTATGTGCCGTTTCCCTTCAGGGCGTAGGCGATCATGGCACTTCACATCTTCCTGTCCCTTGTAGCACTTAATATGTTTTGTCTTTTTGTTACTTCTCTCCAAAACCCTGTGATGCCATCAAGTATGTTACACGCTGCTTTCCTCTGTCCCTCTTTCTTCTGTCTTGTGAGTATCACATTTTCCAAGTCTTCTTTCCTCATTACGATCCTCAGAAATTTCAGCTGCCTCTTCTTGATGTTAAATATAAGTTTCCTTTCTGTTTCCATTCTCTCCAAAACCTCGTTGCAACTCACGTGTTCGGTTCATGGTATCCACATCATCTTTCTGTAGCACCAGATTTCTGTTGACTCAAGTCTCCACTTCATCTTACAGGAGATTTTCAGCATTCACTGTTATACAGGAGGACAGATATCACGTAATCAATTACTTATTGAAAACACAATTATCGGAAAATAAATTAAAGTGTCATCCTTTGAGATATGAGATATATTGGGAGAAATGGTATCTGCAGTGTGCGATGGGTAAATAGTCGCAATATTATATTTTTAATTTTTTGCACATGTGCGTTGTTTGTTTTTGATTTTGTCGACTACACAGGGTCAGTTGGACACCGTATGTGAGGCAATTCACTCTGCTAGATATTTCGAAACGGCATGCTGTACTGCTTGGCATTCGTGCCAGAAGTTCCAATACGAACATTTCAGAGTGTTTGGGTGTCAATCTGAGGACAGTGCATAGGATACGGAAAGTTTTGGATACGTCTATGATGATTACGAAGGGAAATACCACTCTGATCGTTCTGATAATTCCTAAATTTGTTGGTGAAGGCCTCAGACTCAACACGGAGGCCTACATCAAGTGTTTGAGAAGGTAGTGCTGTCCTGGATCAAGAGTGTGGCTGCTGGAAGACCCTATGTTTGGCAAAAGGACTTTGCACTATGCCACACAAGCATGAGAACCCAATCATGGCCCTCAGACAATTTCTGCAACCACATCACCCAATACATCAGTTCACTTAAATACCCATATTTTTGGGGGGGGGGTGCAGTTGAGTAAGAGATCAACAAAATTCTTTCTAATACCAAAGATGAACTGAAGGCAAAGATTATGGCTGCATTCACCAACTTTAACAAGGAGACCCTCCAGAAGAGATGCAGAAGATTCCGAAGTCGTCTCTTGAGGCCGTGTTTGAAGCAAATGGTGATTTTATTGAATAAATTCACTCTTTAGTGTTTCAAAATACTTTTGTGTAATTTTGGTTAATATATCTGATAAAATGATATGTCAGTGTTATTTTCATTTTCGCGTAATTTACACAATTTATCCTTCAGTATCTGTGTATATTTCTGATGTGAGGTATTAGATACATTACTTACATTATTCGGACAATTGTCCTCATCTGAACTAACACTCTTTGGGTCCTGTGAATAGACCCAAAGAGTGTGAGTTCAATACCTGGTTAAGGCAGTGGGGAACTTGGAGAGGAGAATTAACAGGAGATAACTGATAACTGACATCCATTAGACATAGCACGTGGAAAATTTCCAATTCTGGCCTATTTCATTCAACAAATGATTTGGAAATAATATTAAAAGAGAATATTTTGCTGTCTTTTGACATAGAACTCTCCCTGGATCTATATCCTCCTGGAAATTCTATACGGATTACCATATTGTATCATTAATAAATAAATACATACATATATATATATATATATATATATATATATATATATATATATATATATATATATATATATATATATATATATATATATATATGTATATATATATATATATATATATGTATATATATATATATATATATATATATATATATATATATATATGGGGGCAATGCTAGAATTCATTTAATTCATTAAAATAATTTTTAATATTTTTGTTTTCATGATTTTTATTACAGTGCTTTTATTATACTATGTTGAATAAATAAGAAATGTTTTGCAAGTAGAGGAGTGATTGAATGACGGGGTCAAACAGTTTGAACAGATAAGAGATTGATATGTTTATTATTGATATGTTTGTTATTGATAAATTTGTATAATCAATACAATACGTTTTGTGCGTCTGTTTTGTTTTTCTTTACTATATGCACCCCCGATATTTGTTCGATTTGACTGAAAAGAATAAACATATCTAAAATGTAACTAAACGAAAGAAAATATTTGAAAATGGTGTCTTTAAAATTACTTTAATTAAGAGTGGATATTGCAAGCGACGAAGTGGATGTTAAAACGAAAATGGCGCATATCTTTTTTTTTTTCTTTCAAGGAGAAGCACTACGATAAAAACTAGAAGGTTGTGCACCTTTTAAGGATTGACCTTAGATATAATTGAAGAGAGGTTCGCCAATTTGTAAATTAGCTTCCCCGTGTAGTAAAGCCATGTATTTGAATAAATTGAATAGATTTCTTCTACATAAAGCATGTGTTATTCTCAAAGTGTACTTCGTCGTTTATTCGACAAAACTCGCGATCATCGAGTCAACAACCCTGTGCTGCAGTAAATTTTAAACTCGTTGATATTTTTTCAATCGCAGTACAGTATGTGCCTAGTCATGGTGGATACATACTAGATTTGAATTCAGAGTTTTCCTTCTCCAAAACCGGTTGCCAACCGCCGCTAGAGACTCCAGTCTACTCTGCTATTTAACCCATGGGCGAGATGCGTACCTTTCCCAAGGGTATTTGCATCAATTCTCGTAGGATTACCGAAGTTAAGCAACGTCGAACCTCACGTTAAAAAACGACCTTGTGTCACAACCTGACTCAGTGGGGGGTCAAGTAGATACCAAGTGTAGTATCTGTTCCCGGATCGCTCAATTAATGATCGCCTTTTGGCCGAGATTCGATCACTGATACTTGCCTGGCACAGGGATTCGTCCCTGCGCTGGTAGTATCGCGGCTACGTCTAGCTATGACCAGCTTGGACAAGCTAGGACCAGCTAAGACCAGCTATGACTAGCTATGACTAGCTCTGACCAGCTTGGACAAGCTAAGACCAGCAATGTCCAGCGGCCCGGGTGGAAACACTCGGGTCCCCACGTTAAAAACCGACCTTGTGTCCCAACCTGACTCAGAGGGGGGGGTCAAGTAGATACCCAGTGAGTAAGTGTTGTTCCTGGCCTACTCCCGGCTACATCTTTGGTTATGATCCAAGTTGAGATCCCCAACCTGCCCAGTTTGTTTTGGCCCCCTTT
The DNA here is from genome assembly GCA_964036315.1 of Acanthosepion esculentum. Classification (NCBI taxonomy): domain Eukaryota; kingdom Metazoa; phylum Mollusca; class Cephalopoda; order Sepiida; family Sepiidae; genus Acanthosepion; species Acanthosepion esculentum. The sequence continues at coordinate 39,930,726 of OZ038488.1, forward strand.
TTTATCTCGACTGGGTCAGCTTTATATATTTCCCATGTCCGTTTATATATTTTCACCTTTCCCTCTCCCTTAGCGAGAGAGCCTCTAAATTTTGCTCAGTGGGCAGAATACAGCGGCCTCTCTTTTTTTAGGGTTGGACGGAGCCTACTAACATCAGTTATGTTTTAGCTTGCTTTGTGTTGTTATTTAGTTTGTTTTGGGGGGTTTATCCCCTCCCCCCGCATCGTCAAAATATTAGATTTTTATCTATAAAATATATATTTTTATCATCAAATTTTTAAATCACGGGGTGCGTTTTGTAGGTTCCCCCCTGAGCGGATGCGGTATTATGGTGTATGGAGGATTGATTAGTGCATTTTCTTGACCCCCCCCCCACTGAGTCAGGTTGTGACACAAGGTCGGTTTTTAACGTGGGGACCCGAGTGTTTTCACTCGGGCCGCTGGTCTAAGCTGGTCTTAGCTAAGTCATAGCTTGTCTAAGCTGGTCAGAGCTGGTCTTGGCTTGTCATAGCTGGTACAGGCTAGAGCCGGTCCAAGCTCGTCGTAGCCGTGATACTACCAGCGCAGGGACGAATCCCTACACCAGGTAAGTATCCGGAGGATTGATCAGTGGTGGACGAATTTTTGTGGTGAATGTGCAAATTGCAACGAATAAATGGGTAGTGAATCGGATTAGCTAGATATAAGATAGTGAAGACCAGCCTCAATCCCGTTTCCTCTTTTCGGCCTTGTGCCACAATTGTATTTTATATACAATAAATACCGTCGGAATGACGTCATGATATAATAGCCAGGTCAGTTGCAACTGAGTAGTGAATTTGATCCTCGGTATCCCCTCCATGCTTTCAGTCTTCTGCTACGTCTAAGCTACGCTTAATAAATCGCTGATTGTTTGAGTTAACTATATGTTCTATTCTACTGATCTAAGGTGGATGACACAGTCAAAATTTAGCTTGACGCAAAGTTTTGAAAGTCGACGTGAACCATTGCCAAACATTTCTGATTTGACGAGTATTTGCTTAAATCTAAATTTTCATTTTATTTTATTCGATATAGATTTCTCACCTATTATTATGAGTTATTCATTGTGTTCTCTTTCATCTGAAATCTTACTTGCTGTTAATAAGACTTTTTAAGCAACTGTCGTAGTTTGATGTCGCTCATATTGATTCGGCTTGCACTTTTACATTTAATCCCTTCCCCAAAGAGATCCTTGATGCCGTTTCGCGTGCACAGCTGGTTATAAATAAATATATTCCTTTCATATTCTATGGCCCTCGAGCCTGGTTCATAGGTTAGATATTTCCACGTTTCCCATCGGCATCAATGAACACTGTTCGAACTTGCATGAAAGCTAAAATTCTTCATTCTGAGTTTCAACACAAAGTTCCCTACCGATCCTATGGCAGTTGAAAGCAACCAATCTTTTTCATTTTTCATTTTTCCTTTAAGCCAAACTTGGATATGCAAATAATCCTAATCTACATAAAAGGTTGCATGTTTTTAATTCTTACTCATAAGTAAACCGCTGTTTGAAGCGAGCTGAAAACAGTGTTAAACAAGGAAGAAGAATAGTTTTAAAAAAATAAAAATTAAGAAAATAAAAAAGCTAAAAATAGGAAGAAAAGGTAACGAAAAATAGTTTTTAAAATGCTGAAAATGGGATTTAATTTAGTTTAAAACTGGTTAAAACAGGATTTAAATGTCACCCTACACTCTCCATGGTCGTCCAAGATGTCCAATACTGCGGCTGATCGAATAATTGGTCGCTTTAATCCAAGTCCTGCCTTATCCCACGTTGTGATTTGTTTTGATCCTAAGGCTGCCAAGATCGAATCGTCGTCAGGTATCTTCATATTGGGCTGGTCTAAGCAGGGTGAAGACGCAAAGAAAGAAAATAACACTCGAATAAATTAAAAACAAATAAATACAATTTTTATACCAATTCCATCGTACAATAATTGGTTAATTGTTGTTAAATCCAAAAGTTCGCATGCAAAACTATTATTGGCCCACTCTGCTTCTAACTCGGACGCAACATTTTATTGCCTTGGTAAAGTTTATTTTACTGATTTGGTAAAGTTCGTTTTGTAATGTCAACGAACACTCGTTTGACACTTAATTCTCTAAAATCCTTTTTTACATCTCCCGTATGTGGCTTTCGGGTTACTTTTAATAAGTACGTCATCGAAATATGCTTGAGCACAATCAAAACCGGCAAGCATGATATCCGTAATCTGTTGGAATACGCTTGGTGTTACCTTTATACCGAAAGGAAGTCGGTTGAATTTGTATAACCTTCTATGAGTGTTAATTGTTAATAGTTTTGCGTAGTCTTCATCCACTAGTACTTGTAGATAAGCGTCTGGCAGGTCCAATTTAGAAAAAAAATACAATTTGGCAAAAATTTCCTCTGGACGTGGTAACGAGTAGTTATGCGGTTTTAAACTTTCATCGGATGTTATTTTTTTTTTAACATAGACTGTTGGTTGATACCTATTCGAAATAGTGTATTTTTGAGATCACACCTAATTTTTCTAGTCTATTCAATTCATTATTAATTGTATCTAAGGCTGCAAAAGGTACCCTCATTTTTGGCTTAAATGTCGGCGTGACATTCTCTTTTAATTCAAACGTGGCTTTTGCTTTCATGCATGTCCCTAGACCTTCTGAGAAGATTTCTGGAAAACTAATTTTCAGTTCATTTTTCAATTTTTCAGTCGCCGTATTAGTACTGGCCATAACACTATTTATCTTGTTGCAAAAAGAGTTAATTGGAAGGTTCCAAAGATCAAATAATGCAATGCAGTCAGTTCCAAACTAATTAGCAGTATTCCTTAATACAAACACCACCGCTTTTTTGGTTCTTCTCACAAAAGAAACGTTACAGCTGAATTCACCGAAAATGTTCAATCTCTTTCCTGAGACTCCATGCATAACATTATCAGGTGTCAATAAACTGGGTTTACCCATATTTTTCCATGTCTTTTCATTTATGACAGTGATATCAGATCCTGTATCTCGTTGTTTTTTTCTTTTTAAATCATTAACTTGCACAAGAACAAATTTCCTCTTTTGAGATGTCTTGTTAATTTCCCTTTTAGGCTTCTTATTGTTACTTCATGTATTTATCATGTTCACATACGTTTTCTTTTTTCTCCATTTTTTGTATCTGTAACACGTACTTTTGTGTCCTAATGTTCCACACTCATATCATTTTTTCTTCTTGAAAAACAATCACATTTAAAATGCTTACCATGACAATTATTAGGTATTATGTGGGGCTTATCATCTTTTTTAAATGTTCTGTTAGGAGTTGAAAAACGTTTATAGTTTTTCCTCTTGCGGTATCGAGTTTCAAATTCCCAATACGTTGATATTCTTCCGCTATTTTCTGGAGAGTTAATTTGGAATTTAGTAAGTATTCTGGATCTTATCTCTGCGTCCTTATTAGAAGTTAAACCTTGTACGAATATTAAGCATTTAAATAAACCCGTTTAACTTGAATTTTTCATATTCTCGAACCACGACTCCTGCATAAGTGACAAAATCTTCATCGTCGGACTTTAGGAAGTTAAGACATCGTGTATTAAATAATCGATCTCCTATCACCAAATATATTTGACAGAATTTGAACAGTTTCATAAAAATTTATCTCGCCTTGTTTTTTCGGCAAAATATAATTCATATATTTTTCATGTTCCGTGGCGGACAATTTCCTTAATAATAAACAAACTTTCTTTTCATCATTCCACTGCGAACAATCCCTTTTCAAGATTCTTCCTTGTCTTCTATAATAGGCTGGAAAAGTTATCTCTTCATCTGGATTGTACACAAATTCGCTGAATTCGCAAAACCATCTGGACTGAATGAATCTGAAGTCTTTTATTCCATGGTTTTGATAAACAACTCAAAAAACTTCTCTTGTTGCAGTTGTAATTGTAATTACTGCTCAGTTTGTCGTTTTTGTTGCTGCAGTTGTTGTAATTTTTGTTTCGGCAACTGTTGTTCGTGTTGCTTCTGTAGTGCCAACATTTGAACCATGATAGCTTTTAGTTTTTCCGTTTTGCTGTACACTGCTCGTGTAAGTTCAAGGAATCCTCACGCATCCTTGTGAATCCTTGTCGCCACTTTTGTGACTCAACGCACACTCGTTAGACACTTTTGTAATGCCAACGAATACTCGTTGTCACTTTCGCGATGCTCATTGACAGCAGAGACTTTGTAATTGCAGATACAACTATAGTACGCCGTTGAACAATGCTGGTGTCAAACGCCTTCGAATAATCTCGCACTAATAGTAATTGCTCGAATAGTAATCCGTATAGTGATTCGAATAAAGAAATAGGATAGTGAATAGATTAGAGAATAGCGGTCCGAATAGTAATATAGGATAGATTAGAATGACGATCATTTGGACGTCACACCGCTTCGTACTTATGCGTTTCCTCTATTGTCACTTGTCTATTTGATTCGCTAATGGTTTACTCACTGGCGATCTATGTTCAAACACAAGTGTCAGCAGCGACACTTTATTCCTATATAACAGTTCAGCACAAGGCTGATGTCGGAGGTTTTCTTTGGCAGATAATTGAGTGATGTGTCTCGCGTTCAGTGGCTAGAACAAACTCTTGTGACGATCTCTCCCTTCTTAATTGGTGACATTCGTATTTATTGACGTTCACCTAAACCGGCGTGGGGTACGCCGCAGTTGGAGAATTCAGTATTTTCTCCACCTGACATCTTCATTCTTTAGTTCCTGGGAATTAAATTACTTCATAATTTTGGAGAATTTCCTTCGTTTTTTTTTTTAGCGTTTCGACCCAAGCAGGGCGGGAAGCCTCTAACACGCAAGGGGTTACAGAGAGTTGCAGCGAGAGCAAAAAGGAGTGATAGAGGAAAGGATGAAGAGAAGGATAGGGGATAGCTGAAGGCATCTGGAGACATCGATTGACATTATATTTGAATAGTTGGAGATTATAGCTATCAGTGAAACAAGAAAAAGGGGGAGTTCCACAGGCGAGAGGTGCGAGACATGAAGCAATTGGAGTAAAAGAGACGGCTATATTTAACAGTTTCGACAGTGAAAGGGTGTGAGCGAGATGCCAGCCTAGTTGAACGCTTAAATTCAACTGGGAAATCTGGGAACCAGCGAAAGCAGCTCTTCAGAGCAGTTACCGTGAAAGTATTTGTAAAAAATGACAGAGGGAGGCGACGGCACATCTGTGAGAGAGCGACTTCAGACGAAATGCCAGATCAGGGCTATTTACGATGCATATCCGTCTCTGGATTTTATCAAGGACCTTGAGACAAACAGAAGGGGCCTCAGACCATATATGGCAGCAATACCCCATGCAAGGGTGAATGGTTGATTTGTAGATTTGAAAGATCGACTCCGGCAAGAAAAATCTCCTGGCGCGACACAGGGAGCCAACTTTTCTTGCGGTGGACGAAGCTATTGACTCAATGTATTTGTTCCATCTCAGGTCAGCAGACAATGTGAGACCGAGCAATCGCAAAGAGATGCTCTCGTGGAGTTGAGCGTCAGACATTCTAATAAGAGGCAGGGATGGTTCTCTGTAGTGAGTAATTGAGAGCAGTCTTGTTTTTGAGGCATTAAAGTTAACCAGCCAATTCCTGCCCCAGTTCACAACCGATTGGAGGTCCTTTTCGAGACAAACGACCAGGTTAGTTTCGTCAGCGACACTAGATTTATTTTTGAGGTAGGAGTAAATAGTAGTGTCGTCCGCATAGATGACTACATGGAACATATGACATCAGGAATATCGTTAATGAAGATAAGGAACAGAGTAGGGCCTAGTATATAGTCTTGGAGAACACCTGCGTTAGGAGTGTGTTTCATTGTTCAAAACATCAACACACAATTCAGATGACTGTCGACGTGAGAATTAAAATCTTCAATTTTTTCCACGGGGTTTAGTCATTGACCCTTCTTTTTTTAATCAGGAGTCTATCAGTATATCGCTTCTTCTATTCAAAATAACTTATGATTACCAGTAACAAATAGTGTCACATAAAAAAATAAGGAAAAATTAAAAATGGTAACCGCACAGAATATTGTAAAAAATTGTCAAAGCTACTGAAAACATGGTTTTAAATGGATAAAAACTGGTTAAACAGGATTTGAAAAAATAACGAAAAATAGTTAAAATTACAGATAACATTGTTAAAAATAGTTAAAAACTGCAGATAACATTGATAAAAATAGTTAAAAACTGCAGAGAACATTGATAAAAACATTTAAAACCGATGAAATTATGATTTTTAAAACTAACAAAAGATAGGTGAGTATTTTATGTTTCATTATTTGTTTTAATTCTGTTTTTTTAATCATCTTACTACAAAAGAAGGTAAGACCGGGTGGGAACAGTTGTAGTTTAGGAACAGTGCAATCCACTTAAGTTCAATCTTGTAGACAGATGGTGTCAACACGAGCAGAAACAAAATCATTTCTCCCCAAGCAAAGCAATAAAGCCACTAAGATGCAAGGGCTTACTAAGTGTGAGCGATTATAAAAAGAAAAACACTATTAAAAAGAGGTAAGAATAAAAGAACAAGTATTAAGAATATAGAAGATAACAATCAACATTATATTTACATTTTTGAAGGTCAAAGTTTACTGGAAAGTGACAAGCCAGAAGAGAGTTCCACAAGCGGGAAGTGCGAGAGAAGAAACTGTTAACATAAAACTCACGGTTACATCTAGCCATTTCAACTGTGAAAATGATGCAACCTTGCCGCCAATCAAGCACTGAGCTTAAATTCATAAAGTCTCGGTACCATAGAGGAAAGTTCTTCAGAACAATTACCATGAAATTATTAACAGAAAAGGCACGTGAAAGCTTCGTATCGGCGATGGGAATCAAATCAGGACCAATAACACGGAAAATTCTTCTTTGTAATTTATCAAGAATCTCTAAAGACATAGCAGAAGCACCAGAGCAGATCTGCCAGCTATATTCAATTATGGACGAATTGTAGATTTGTAAATGTATAAGATAGATTATGAAGAAAAATATTGTCTAGCAGAACACAATGAACCAACTTTCAGACTAACAAACCTAGCAATTGATTCTATATAAACTTTCCTCTTTATGTCAGCGAACATCAGCCATGGTAATAGAAGGTAAAGAATACTTCATCCAAGCGTGAAGACTCGATGCGATAATCGTGAATAAAGAAAGTACCTGACTCCTTTTGAAATGGTCTACCTCTACAAGGGCCATATCAAACCAAAAATGAAGTATTGCTGCCATCTCTGGACTATTGCTACCCAATCCTCACTCTCAGCCTTGACAAAGTTCAAAATCGTTTTCGCACCCAGTGAGCGATTAATTTATTAATCAACTATCCCACAAGTGAAACGTCGCAAGCTTTTCGCTACTCTGTAGCTATTCACATGCAAATGTTCGGGAGAATTATATTCCTTGGTCCCATCACCGTTGTCTCTTCAGTTTCGATCCTTCCTCGGATTTCTAATTCTATCCCAAGTCCAGTGTTCTGGGAACGTGTTCAAGAGTGTCTGCTATTATGGTCACGATTCTAACTTTCATACGCATTATCTTTCTCAGCTCCCGGGAAAGATCCTGGCATTTCTCATTTTCATTTACGTTCATTTTTGGGCTTTCATAGTACAGTCACGGGCACGATCTAGCGGGTTGCTTATTTTTTTTATTTTATTTTCACTATTGTTCACTCAATACAAGGCCCAAGAGCCACAAGGTAGTGAGTTACTGAATCAGGTTATTGTAAGTGCTTAAAGGGAGGAAGTAAAAAATGTATATTATGATATATAAGATAGATAACGGTTGGCTGTAGACTTGAAGAGGGTAAGATTGTAGGGATCGGGAAAGTATCCTTTCGGGTGACTATTCCACATAGCAACAGTTCTTGGGTAGAATTTGGAAGAACTTCCTCCTTACCAATGGGATACAAAGGCACGTAGAATGATACGACTCTGAAACTAATGAATGGAGTTTGTCTGATTATCTACCATGGAAATAGCAATAGAGTAGCGAGAGAGAGAGAGGAGGAGGAGGAAACTTTATGGAAACAATTGCTACGTCTACTGCAAGGGGAGTTGGTTTACGCTATCATGCTAGAAAATTTTTCTCGTCAGAATCCATCTTGCATATTTATAAATCTACCATTCGTCCGTGCATTGAATACTATCGCCATATGTTGCCTGGTGCCCCTGCGGTACATCTCGAGATTCTTGACAAAATCCACAGAAGGGTTTGTAATGTAATGGATGGGATGTTTAGTGACTCGGATTGAGCAATCGGGAAGCTGAGTTCGAACTCCACTCGGATCCATTACATCCACTTAGGTGCTAATACCTTTGAGAAAAGCCTGAATCCTTTTCTTCTCTCCCCAGCTATGGGTAAATAACAGGACAGACTGTGTTTTATAGCCTTGGATGGCAAACGGTCTAGGAGAAGGAAAAACTCTGAATTCAAAACGGCTTCGGCTCCGTCAGGCTTCCCTTCTCGTTAGTTAGCCTACTTAGGTCACCTTTCACCTCCTTCTCCTCCTATTCACTCTAAACGATTCTGACCAGACTTTAGTCACATTCTCACCGACATGTCATGTCTTTCCTCTGTCTTTTCTACAAATATTTTCATGGCAACAATTCTGATTAGCTTGATGCCTCGACTACATAAATTTAAGCCTGCTACTGAATTGGCGACTAGCTCGCACCGTTTTACGGTTAAGCTAGCTAGATTCAACTGCCACTTCTACTCTAACAGTTGCTTTTCTCGCACTTCCCACCTGTGGATCCCCCTTCCGATTTCTTGCTTCCCTGATAACTACAATCTAAGAAAAATTTAAATGCAACGTCAATCGCCATCTTCTGCCTTCTTGAAACCTGTTCCATTTTTTCTTTTCCTCAATCCTCCCCATTCTCATTTTACACTTTCACTATTGTAATCCTTTGCGTTCTACTAGAATTATTGTCTTCCTTCGGGTGAAAGGATATTTTTTTAAAATGTAATGGATGGATGTGAATATTTTTGTCAATATTTTGTCAGTTGTTAATTCATCAGTATTGCTATTAATTGCTTTCCCAATGCAGTTAATGTAAATTGAACACGGATTATCTAAGTGTTTAATGTCAGCGTGCCGACCCCCTTTTACGTGCTTCCGGCTGCCTAGCGGCTGCTGGTATATTTAGAAATGAATGAATACACTTACAATAATGTCTGCATTTAGTGTAACTTGATTTATGCGTCATTGCAAACAAAAATTTTCCTTTCAAGTTTAGCCGGAAATAATTTTTAAAACTATATTAACATCGGTCGACCTCTAGAGACAACAGAGTTTAAAGTTAACTCCTGCGTATTTGTCCTCGCGTCAATTTACTCTTGTATACTAATTTTCAGGCAGCCATAAGATCTTCGTCAGCGACAATTATCCAAACTAATATTAATAGAATGGCGTTTTTAAATCAAGCCAAATGCTAAAATACAGTGGTTGCATCAACTGAGATTATATAACATTTTAGAACCATTTCCCAATGCTTACTCTAAAAATATACTTTTTGTTTTAAGTTGGTTTATTTTACGTTTATATCAAATTCTTCTCTGTTACTTACTGCTGAATTCTGACATTTGGATAAACAATAAATAGGTAGGCATATTCCTGCTTTACCAAGAGCACCGAAGTCTGAGTTACACAAGAGTAAAAATGGTTGACAGAGGTTAGCTTTGCGCAATAACCAAAAGGAGAGACATAGGTTCGCGTTGCATACGTTAGTTTTATATGCGCTTTAAAGAGGAATACACAGGTCCAGTTTGCACGAGAGTCAGAAAGGTAGACAAAGGCAAAAAGGGAGACATAGGCTCTCTTTTAACAAGAGTAAAAAAGGGAGACATACATACGCTTTGTACCAAAGACATAATTTTTATATGCACAAGATAAAAAAAGGGAGACATAGACTCTCTTTCAAGAAGGTTCAAAATGGTAGACATAGATTCTCTTTGCACAAGAGCCAAAGAAAATAGACAGTGGTCCGGTTTACACATGAGTCCAAACGTTAGACATAGCTCAAAGTTACACAAGAGTAAACAAAGTAATCATAGGTCTTTTTCAGTTTTATCTTTTATTTCTTGAAATTCTCAATTCTTTATTCTTATAATAGAAACAGTTTCTTTTCTTCTGTTGAGGATTTTACAAGAACGTAAACAAAATCGCTGCTGGAAACTGTGTTTGAAAGCTGAGTTTCGCAATTATTCTCGTTCAAATCACCCAGTTCAACACCAATATTATGTGTTGCCGAAGCAGAACTCATAACCTGACCTTTCTGACATATAGACCAGAGGCAAAGTACAAACATAGCGTTCATCAACAGCTGCCGCGAGATAGTTCTATACAGCTAAAGACTAACGTATACAGATAGGGATTAAGTCTCACGTACTACAAATGGGAAATATACCCCAGGCCAACGTTTCATCCAGAAGCAACACATGACACCTGATATGTCTTGCCCCCACAAATCAGAATGCTGACATAAAAAAAAAACACCGTAAAAAATCGAATTTAAATAATTCCATTGGGTTAAAAGTATTTAAAGATATTACTGTGTTTGAAGACATACAAAATGTACAGGCGTGATAGATGCAACTCTATTTAAGCAAAAGATATGCAGACAAAATATTTGACTGTATTTTAGCATATAATATTTAAAGCAAGTCTTCGATGTATTACAAAAGAACTCCAGCCAGGTTAAAACGCCCAAGTTGCGCCACATGATGAGTACACCTATAAAACATTTAGTGGACATTCGGGCGATTGCACACACCGTGACAAATGGTGGAAAACTCAGCGCGAGTGCTTCCAATTGCGGTGAAAACTCTTTCATTCCCATTCTGCAATTGAACGTTTATCTCATCACGGATAAGTCAATAAACTGTGGAGATTCTTCTTTGAATATTGTTCAACGAATAGTTCATTTGGTGCATTATTCGGGTGTTATAATGATGATATATTGTGGGTGATATAAAGCAGGCGTCACCAAACTACGGCCCGCGGGCCAGATCCGGCCCCCGGTGTCAGTTCATACGGCCCGCCGCTACACAATGCCAGAAATGTCAATAGAGTGTAGTTAAAGTCACTATGTAGAAAAATAAATCTAAGCAAAATGCCAAAATTTGGTCAATCTTATTTTTGCATCTGACAGTAATATAAGTTTTAGGAAAATCAGTGAAATAAAAAATTCGGCGACTTTTTGCAACGTTTGATATCCGAGTGTTTTTTTTTTTGTGTGTTAGTACCTGTAAATAAGTTTCTAAGAAAGGCGATTACGAGCCTTCTGCAGCAATTATGTTTTAACTTGCATTGCCGTGTTTAAACCGGTTTGAAGAGTGCCGTATATAAAAACGACTGACTTCAGCGAATTATGTCATATATTTTGCCTGAACTTATTATAAAATCTAAAGCATGTAAAGTCAGCACTTGTAACGAGGTTGACTGATGAACATATGAAAGCAATTCTCTTGGTTGGATGCAGCAATACCAGAACAAATATTAATTATATCTTAAAAGGTAAACGCCAGTTTTACAAATCTCACTAACCTTTTGTGCTGCTTAGTTTGTGAGATTCGGATATGTGTGCACTAGGTGTAATATAAATATTTTATTGCTATTGTCGCCTTCCTGAATAACATTTTAGTAAATAAGTATGTTTGTTGTCTTTATTTTTGTACATTCAGTGAGCTTTAGTATCAGTATTGAACCAAATGGTTTATCCGGTCCGCGCTCTTCATTCTCTCAGTTATCTGGGCCTCTGTGAAATGTTTTGGTGACCCTTGGCATAATGGATAGCAACTCGGAAAGAGAAATCAGAGAGCAGAGTTCGAATTTCATTCAAGTGCGTTACATTCGCTTACGCGTAAATGCCTTTGAAAAGGTATGGATTCCTACCAACTTGGCGAGGGCTGAGCTCTTATCACCCATACCTAAGACACACTACGGCTGCAGTAAATGTGATGAGTCTACGACCCTACTTGGTTACGGAACTCATGATCGAGATATTTTAGTAAGTTAAGAGTATTTTTAAGTCTGTCATGAATTTATTGAAGTGCCAAAATGTATCTTACCAGCTCAATATAGTATTACTATAGCCACTATATAGTAATAATCTGTTCATTGATGGAAATAGACAGGGATATGTATATATGTTTTACAGAAAATACTTTATACATAATTACAGAATTTAAATTAGATAATAATTTTTTCATGCAACGAATTATTATGGAAGCTATGAATAAATGCGAAATTGGAGAATATTTATCCAAGGAATTCTGGGGTTCAAATGCCCTAACTAAATAAACGTGTTACAAATTACTTTATATAATTTGGCATTTACTCGCCACCCCCCCCCCCACTCACAAGGTCACATTACAGACAACGAAATGATCTAGCAATAAATAAAATCCGACCCCAGACTACTTCCCCCGTAATGAGATACCACACCACCCCAGTCAGCAACAGAAGTCCCTTATCATAAACAAAGCGTCCCTCGGAGGAGAACTGATATTGAAAATTAATTCCAATCCCTCCTTACAGACAAATACTAAAGAGCTGAAGACGGCCAGGTTCAGATCAGCCAGAAATAGATTATTCGCATGCTGGGGTATATGAATGATTCCTCGTAATATATATATATATATATATATATATGAATATATATATGTATATATGAATGATTCCTCGTAATATATATATATATATATATATATATATATATATATATATATATATATATATATATATATATATTACGAGGAATCATTCATACAAAAACAAAATTATTTCCATGCCTGAGGATGACTGAATGTACAGTTGAAAGTACTAGCAGATTAAAAAAAAGACCTTATACAACTTGTAGTTATTAAAAACAAGGATCATAACATTCATCGAGTGATTCGTAGGTTAATGCAACTTTAAAAATTTTGTTTGCGAAGAGTTTTTGGCATTTTATATCATTAACTTTACTAATCTACTCTTTGTATGAATAATTCATTGTAATATTAATTGAACTCCACCACATATTTGATTATATATATATATATATATATATATATATATATATATATATAATATATATATATATATATATATATATATATATATATATATATATATATATGCTATCTGATTATCTTCAATTAAAACACATATAAACAACTGTTACCGCAAAATCCATGGTATGTCCATGTATATATGCATGCACCACTGATTTTACGGTAATTGTTGTATTGCCCCTCTTTTAATCCAAAATAATTAAAGGCGAACATTTCAACTATGGCCAGATAAATTCACTGATTCGGCACAGATGACATTGTGTGGCACGAATTCCATATAAATTAATTATAGTCGATGATGCTAAAGATATACGAGAAATAGATATTTATTGAGTTATATATAGTTGTAGAGTGGATATATATATATATATTAATTAATATATATATATATATATTAATTAATATATATATATATATATATATATATATATATATAAAAATATATATATATATATATATATATATATATATATAATATATATATATATATATATATATATATATATATATATATATATATATATATAATTTTTGTGTGGTGGGAAAATGAAAAAGACATTCCTATCACTATAGATACAATTATATAAAAATCTACATATTTAGCTAAAATTAAATTAACAACCTTGATGATGTCTAATACGTTTGGATATGTAGTACATTTGGACAGTTTTTACACATTTTATGTCCAAAAAATAAAATACAATTGTACGAATGCAAGAACAATTAAATTTAAAAAATAGCTTCAGTATCTGTCTATTTTCCTGAGATGACGTATTATATACACTATTTACATTATTCTGACTATTGTCCTCATCTTTGTTGCCATATTTATGCAACGTTTGAGGACTTCTGTGTATATCCAGAAATTCATACACAGATATCCTCAAGGACACATGGCACAGTGGATAAAGGCGTTAATTAGATCCAGTGACAGGACCCAAAGAGTGTGAGTTCAATACCTGGTTAAGGCAATGGAGAACTTAGAGAGGGGAATTAACAGGAGATAATTGATAGACATGGCACGTGGAACTAGAACAGTCTCGAAATAAAGGGTTCCTTCCGACATTCCAACCACCTGAAGAAGGCCGGAGCGTACAAAGTCTGAAACCTTGTGATAAATATGGTAACAAAGATGAGGACAATAGTCCGAATAATGTAAATAGTGTTAAAAAAAATCTTAATCGCAGTACATTGTTTTCTGTAATCATACCTGTATAATACATACATATAGGCGGGTTGGGGGGATGTATCGCGTGCACATAATTACGAATATCATAATATATAATTACATTATCCCCCGATGCCCACATAAACAAACTAGAATTTTTATACACTTGCATACATATAACAATATGTACGGGTTTTCAGGAAGGTAATAGTTGGTATCCGTTAATTTCTTGAAATTTCTCTTCGTAGTCTCTCCTTGAAATTGGAACGCCACAAATTATACTAACGTTTTTGAAAAGATTCGAATCTGCGTGATACATGATTAACCAATGAAAATCAAACAATACAAAATTAAAAAATACGAGAATCTCTTTTTTCTTCTACGCCATATTCAGAGTCTGACGAAGCTTTAATAAAAGTGAAACATGTTAGATTGATAAACGTTGCCTATTTCTTCTTTATCTTATATATAAATATATATATGTGTGTGTATGCGTGTGTGTATGTGCATTTTAAATACATTTTTAAAACGGAATTCTTAATATAATAACCAGAAGCTCAGATGTGCACTTTGTTTTTTTACATATTTTTCGAAGATATTTTTGAAGTAAAAAAACATTTTTGTAAAATAAATGTTGCCTTAATGACAAGCAGAATTTATATTGAAATGACTCAAGGTAATAAAAATGCCAGTCCATCTGACGTACTTTGGGAACTTATAGAAATAGGTTTGACGTATTACGATCGAAAGAGAAAAAACATTTTCTTTTTACTGTTCCCTAAGTATTAAAGCCTCCGCAAAATTTTATTCGGTGTGCCTTTATATATATATATATATATATATATATATATATATATATATATATATATATATATATATATATATATATATCCATCTTCGGTTTCTGCTTATGTTCTTTGGTTTTTTGGGGTTTGTTTTGTTTTTGCTTACAGGCATATGTCATCGTCACGATTCCTCTCAAACATTAGAGGCTTGGTTCTTTCACTTCTTTTCAGTATAATATTACCCTTCAGTGATTCAAAAATCAAGATTATTGAGACATAAAATTTGAAGCAAGATTGCAACATTTCTACTTGCTTGTGTGGTTAACTTTTTTTTTACTGCTTTTTCTGGTCGAGTTTATTAAAGATGAGATGTGGGCGTGCGATTGCACGGGATAGTTTTAGATTAAGACTTCCTCTCAGGCAAAGAAAACTATTTCAAGAGAGATGTTGGTGAAATGAAAAATAAAAAAGAATGACACCTAGTCTTGACGACAATTAAAATATCTCGGGTACCAATGTGACTTTGCCGTACACAACTTCGACTAACTTTTAGGACAGTTGAAGCAATTGTGGATGTGCGGCTAGTGAAACACTTGACAACTCGAAAAACGAAATCAGCGTGTCAACTTCGAACTCCGGCCGATTTCCTTCCGTTTCCGTTCGCATTTTACCTTTTATTCAAATTCTAAAATATATTTTTTGAAAACAATACAAATTGCCGGGAGAACATACAGCAGTGTTTCCCAACGTGGACGATGACATCCCCTTGTGGGTTCTGTTATGTTTTAAGGGGAGGCTGAGAGTTTTTTATTTCATATGTGGAACGGCGAACATAGTGAGGGGACGGTGGGCATTAAACGATATTTTTTTTTCAAATTTTAAGAAATTATTCAATATTGGCTACAAAAGGAAATGTCTGAGAGGTTTCTAAAACTGTGAAAAGCTATCAAACTTTTCTTCATTGCTTTTCCAACATCCTATATGGCTGAGCGTGGTTTCAAAACAGTTACACGGTTTCTTACTAAAGAAAAATATTGCCTGCAGATTACAAAAGGAGATCTACGTCTAAGCAGCGTGGAACCTAGAGTAAGAGCCGTAGTCAGTAAGCACCAAAATCACACATCGTATTGAAAACATTGAGACAGATGTCAAATGATCCTAGAGTAAGAGCCTTAACCAGTGTTATATCGTAGATTATACGATATAAACAACAAAGTAATCCCGAGTGGAAAGATTACAATAACACAAGAAATCCGATAACAAATAACAATGGTTTATTGTACGTAAAGTACAAATGAGCAAGAGTTCGTAATACTAAGGAAAACAGGAGATAAGTCACGGAGGTTCGTAAGGGTCGCCCTCGCCCTCGCCCTCGCCCTCGCCCTCGCCCTCGCCCTCGCCCTCGCCCTCGCCCTCGCCCTCGCCCTCGCCCTCGCCCTCGCCCTCGCCCTCTAGTGTCTGTGTCACTTTCCCTTTCTTCAATAGCTCGTCAGTCTTTTATAGACTGACCAATCCATGTCGAGGTGTGGCAGGTTGTTCCACTATAACAACCAGTAAACACCAAAGTCAACCATTGCATTGTAAACATTGAGACAGATATCAAATGATCCTAGAGTAAGAGCCTTAACCAGTAATCACCAAAGTCAACCATTGCATTGAGAACATTGAGACAGATATCAAATGATCCTAGAGTAAGAGTCTTAGCCAGTAAGCACCAAAGTCAACCATCGCATTGAGAACATTACGAAAAGCGATGAAATAACATTTTTAGCATTTTAATCATTGGCATTTATAATAGAAATGAAAACAATAATACAGTCATTTTTGCACTAATACCTAATTGTTATTTTGCTACGAAATATGAATGTAGTATCTTATTACTATAAAAGTCTGTAAACGATGCTTGTGTATTTGCCAGAAGTCATATATAGAGAGTGGTGAAAGCAAGATATGAATTTATTATCGTGCAGTAAGCGGGGGAGAGACGAAAAACGCTCTCTTTTTCCCACCCACCTCTCTCTCCTTCCACCTCCCCGTGATTTCGTGCGTGCTTATTTATATTTCAGCTTTCTTTAAACAAACAATATTTTAAATATTTTTATTTTAACTTTCTCCAAATAGACAATATTTTTAATAGTGAAATTAACTTCAGTAACTGCAAAGAAATGTATTTTTAAAATATCTCTACATTCACAAACTCTTCATAAAAACTAAATATAAACAGTAACACAAGGTTGACCCAACGGGCCACAAGTGGTCTACTAATAAACAAATATTAGATTATATGTATAATGTGTCCAATGAGAATTCAATCTAAAATACAGAGTATTATTATAATAATAAATCAATAGAAAACTTTCAAGATCCATTTCGGTTATAATTTATTCAGTGAATATTTTTATATTTAGTGAATATTTTTATATTCATCCTTTCAGACCGAAAGTTCTTAATAAATGGAGAGAATTTCTCAATACTGATATACTACATTAACAGGAGGAATGGAAATTAAGACAGAAGCGAAGAAAGGGTTATAATTTATTTAGTGAATATTTTTATATTCATCCTTTCAGACCGAAAGTTCTTAATAAATGGAGAGAATTTCTCAATACTGATATACTACATTAACAGGAGGAAGGGAAATTAAGACAGAAGCGAAGAAAGGGTTATAATTTATTTAGTGAATATTTTTATATTCATCCTTTCAGACCGAAAGTTCTTAATAAATGGAGAGAATTTCTCAATACTGATATACTACATTAACAGGAGGAAGGGAAATTAAGACAGAAGCGAAGAAAGGGTTATAATTTATTTAGTGAATATTTTTATATTCATCCTTTCAGACCGAAAGTTCTTAATAAATGGAGAGAATTTCTCAATACTGATATACTACATTAACAGGAGGAAGGGAAATTAAGACAGAAGCGAAGAAAGGGTTATAATTTATTTAGTGAATATTTTTATATTCATCCTTTCAGACCGAAAGTTCTTAATAAATGGAGAGAATTTCTCAATACTGATATACTACATTAACAGGAGGAAGTGAAATTAAGACAGAAGCGAAGAAAGGGTTATAATTTATTTAGTGAATATTTTTATATTCATCCTTTCAGACCGAAAGTTCTTAATAAATGGAGAGAATTTCTCAATACTGATATACTACATTAACAGGAGGAAGGGAAATTAAGACAGAAGCGAAGAAAGGGTTATAATTTATTTAGTGAATATTTTTCAGATGTAAACAGATAAATATACTGTCTAATTTGTGACTTGTAAGGATGATTCCAAGGAGGATATTAATCCAAAGAGGGTCATGCATATAGTGATAAATTATTCACACAAACACACTTATAAGAACACTTCATTGTTTCTCACATACGTACAAAAAGAGAATTTATATTTTATTTCAGAATTTTATTAACCCAAACAAAAAGAGATTACTTTCCAATCTATGACCAATTGCTTGTATTCTTGTCGTTATATTAATGTTCATTTGTTGAAACTACGTTGTCTTTTCTACTGAATTTTATTTTTTCAATGATATGTTATTGTATCGAATCCCAACACTCCAATTTTTTTCATTCCAAGCTCTTATTGTCCAACTTTCTTCAACCAATTTTTTTAATGTTCAAAGTAACTTCAATAACCGCAAATAAATGTATTTTTAAAATATCTCTACTTTCACAAACTCTTGATGAAACTAAATGTAAACAGTAGCACAACAAGGTCGACCCAACAATTTTGACCCAACGGGTCACAAGTGGTCTAGTAATATTCAAAACTTAATTTGTTATAGGAGAGTCGTTGACAGAAATGTTTGTGTCCAAAGTGGGCCTCGGTTGAAAAAACTTGGAAAACATTGGTATACTGTAATGGCGGTATCAAGAGGAAAACTGACCGTCCTTTTGCCTCCATGTTTTTTTTTTTGTTATTTTTTGGGGGGGGGGGGTGCATCAGTTTAACTTTGCCTCACTTGTCTATGTCTTCTTGTGAGGTAGAATTGTAATGGTGAATAGAATGCTATTTGTTTACTTTAATATTCAGGAAGTATTGAATATCCCCGTACTATCCCCTAACACCCGGTTGTGGGTGAGTGTTGTGGTATCCTCCCCCTAAAGAGTCTATAATAATCTAAACTCAACTATTAGAGGATGAAAAATGTGAGCGGATTTTGACGTCATTCTGGGATCTGTGTGTGTGTGTGTGTGTGTGTGTGCGCGCGCGCGTGCGTGCGTGCGTGCGTGCGTGCGTGCGTGCGTGCGTGCGTGCGTGTGTGTGTGTGTGTTTTTATCCAAATACGTGAATTTGTTTTGCTCAAGTTAAATCTCGAAAAATAACACTATATAAGATTCACTATTTTTTTATCCATAATGTTGAATGTGTTAAAATTATTCAAATTTTAACAAGAAAAATCTAAAAAAAAGAAAATGTTAAAAAATTGCCGCAAAACATTGTTTATTTATCGAAAACTAGCAGGATGGCCCGGCGTTGCCCGTGCTTGATTCAAAAATCGTACGACTCATACAGCAATCGCTATCACTTGACTTAAAATATTTTTACCCTTCCTTGCCTTTAAAGGAGTGCCCTTTGCCGTGCTGATGTTGCTACATGCCTTACTTCTTGCCTATCTTACACTGCGAATTTTTTCTACGAAAAAAGAACTAAACAAAATGAACACAAAACGATCAGCTTTTAAAAAGGACTCGTAACTGGAAAAACCGATGAAAAAACAATGTAACAACAAATACTTTTTCACACCCAACCCAGTTATGCGGAATCAGAATCAACGTTGAGTTTAAGCAAGCGAATGAGCCAAGTGGAGTAAAGTGCCATGCAGATTTAAATTTTTCCCACTTGTGACGAATGCAGCTATCGATTTTTTTGCATGCTAGCATGCTAGTTAACATTCGTGTCAGTCAGATGTTCGCTCTCATGCTGGCCAATAGAATCTTCCTGCCTATTCGTGGCAACCAGGCTCTCACTCTGGCCAGTAGAAAATGGCCGCAAACTACATGAAAACTGCCATAGAAGCATGCAAAAATCGATTATTTCCACTATCGATGGGAGTTGGGAAATGCAAGGTCGATCTTGGCTTTTTTACTAACTTGGAGCATGTGCATGTAAATTTTGGTGCAAATCCGTTGAAAATTGCGGCCGTGCATTCTTTACACACACACACACACACACACACACACACACACATCCTGCCTTTTATAGATAGAGATGGAATGATCTATTATGACATGTCTCTAATTTGTATTTACGTACATTGTAAAGAGTGTTGGGACACCTCGACGTGGTGTAATGGTTAGCAAGCTTGTCTCGCTAGAACAATTACGACTGAGTAGTGAGTTCGATCCTCACTGGGTGCCCTCTACTTTGGGCCTTAGCCACATCTGAGATACACTTGGTAAATTACTATTATAAACGGTGTTTCAATAAGACGGATTAAAGTCAGCAGTAAATAAATCAGTGTTATTGGTGAAAATTTATTTATTTATTTCGCTATTGGATCATGTTATTTAAGTCATGGCAATTATGTGTGAAAAATAATATCACCCAAATGTCTGCCAAGGCTTCGGCAACACACCTCCACTCGATGGTCAAGACCTTTGATGACGTCTCTGCATAGTTGCTCCTCGATCTCACCAATATGCCTTATTATCTCATCCTTCAGTTGTTGCATTGTTGTTGGCTTGTTGGTATAGATCTTACTTTTGAGATGACCCAAAAGGAAGAAATCTAGAGGCGTCAAGTCGCACGATCGTAGTGGCCAATTGTTTCGAGAGATGATGCAACCTAGGAACTTCTCATTCATTTCCGTTTGAACGTCCATTTTCATAATAGGCTTCGATAACTTTAACATGTTGTTTGATTGTTAATCTTTCCGCGGTTGAAATTGCCAAAGACTTAAGTTGTTAAATGTGAAAGAAAAAGAGAAAGAAATCATTAGACGCTTGAACTTAATTCACTTTTAAACTCGGCCTAAGTTATTGGAACACCCTTTATTTATTTTCAATTTTTCTAGTTGAATTGTTCACCTTTATCGCATATGATCCGTTGTTGTACATTTACTATACTACACATTTAGGTTACAATGAAATTCGTATTTTATATGAATACTATCTTATGAAAAATGAGATGTATTATGTTGGAGGCATATTATAGATTAAGTGTGGACTCACGAGAGACTTGCACCGGTTCTGTCTTCTTGCCACTCACCAGGCAGTTCTTCAATATCTTTGCAGTAAAATACCAAAGCTTCTTATATAACAAATTTTTTCACCAATTTTTGAATCTGGTTTACATTCGATAAATCTTTTCCTATTAAAGCGTTTTGCAACAATCAAAAAAGGTAAATAATGCGTTAGTCTAAGGTCAGTTTAATCTTGTGCTGGGAAAGAAAAGTAGAACCTAGTTCGAAAATATATTTTATTTTTTTACTTATTCTTCCTGGTTTTGGTCCCATGTTGTCATAGGACTTTTTTATTGACGGGCAAAGAACGCTTATCGACCAAATTTTTATGGACAGGTTGCTGCTGCCTGACAGATAAATGTGAATTAATGTTACACTGCTTTTTAAGAAATCTAAATGAATTTACATCCCACCAAAAACAGCATTACTTCCGTGGATCGATTGTGAAGTTTTGTCCTTGTCAGCCTTTTGTGTATAACATTGTTGTATGCAACCCACTTTTCACCACCTGTTATAAGATACTTAAGGAAGGGTTAGCTAGAATATTACATTCGTCATTAGAATTGGTTCCGTAAAACGAAAATTTCTTAAGATTCGACCTAAAAGCAAATCACGACGCCTTGAAAATAAGGACAACTCATTATAGTTCATTAGTAACATGACACAAGGAATATATGCATGAGGCTTTAACTCGCTCCCCCCACTCACAATGATGCAAAATTAACACGGTGAGCATTGCTTTCCAGCACATGCTTTTAATCTAATTTTCAGATGATTAATAGGTTTAGATAAGCGTTGAACAAGGCTCCTACTGAACGTTTCTATCGAAAATTCTCAATTTCTTGTTCTTCTTCGAGTATTTATTTTGCGTACTCACAATTTAACCCATTAATGCCTACTGTCAAATCTGGTATTGATTATGATGTAATAAATATGCATACACCTAGGTTACCCTTCACAGTAATATGATTGGCTGGTGTCAGCCATAAATACAGACTGATGTGGAGGTACATCGCCTACGCCTATTGCCTACGCCTATTGCCTACGCCTATTGCCTTCGACTACGACGAGTACCAATCCATTATGGCTACCTGCTAGATTGTCCTACCCGGTTACAGTAGCCAAAACCACTTAGCTACTTCGAACAAATATATCCCTTTCCGGGACATCAGATTATTAAAATATAATACAGGAATTCACCCAATGCAAAGCTTGCGATCCACCCACAGTAAAGAGTTATTGTTAAAATAATTATAACGAACGAGGTATGTGATATAAATGAAAGAGATCGTGGGAAGTAAATATTATGAGGATAAGTAGGATAAATAACAACCTAATTCCTCAAGAACAGCATGATCCTTTCTAGTCGCGGACATAGTTGTGTACTTTCAGCCAATGGTCCTTTTCTTTATACATTAGCTGTCTTCTATTTGTCATGCCACCTTCAAAATTTACAACATAACGACGTTATATATATATATAACTGTGTCTGATTTGTTTAAGGCAGTGTTTCTCAACGTTTTTAAGCAGAGGCACACCTAGAAGCAAATAAAATATCATGGCACACTTAGCAATATTTTAAATTGTGCATATATAAATGTTATGAAATGTTTTGGCCCTGATCTGGCTTCTCGTCTGCAGTCTCTCTCTCTCTCACAGACGCGCCGTCGCCTCTCTTTGTCTCTTTTACAAATACTTCCATGGTAATTGCTCCGATGAGCTGCTCTCGCTGGTTCCCAGACTTCATGAATTCCAGCGTCCTACGAGACTGGCACCCCGCTCCCACCCTTTCACTGTTGAAACTGTTAAATGTAGACGCCTCTTCTACACCAATAGCTTCATATCTCGCACCTCTCGCATGTGGAACTTCCTTCCCTATTCCTGTTTCCCTGACAACTATAATCTCCAACTATTCAAATGTAACGTCAATCGACATCGGTTGCATTGATCTATCCACTATCCTTCTCCACATCCTTTCCTCTATCACTCCTATCTGCTCTTGCTCCAAATCCTCTGTAACCCCTTGCGTGCTAGTGGCTTTCAGCCTTGCCTGGGGTGAAAAGCTTTAAAAAAAAATTTAAACAATAGACGCGGAAATATGAATTTAGTTTAATTCAGGGTTTCTATTCAACTATTTCTTCTAGTGTATTATTTAGTGTGAAACAATTTATTTACCGTGAAACCTTTGCCTGGTGTTTTTTTGGGGGGTGGGTACAATATTTTGCGGCACGCCTAAGAGGATTGCGCGGCCCTCAAGTGTGTTGCAGCACGGCAGTTGAGAATCACTGTTGTAGGGAATTTACAAATATTTCTTTGTCGCCGCTAAATAATCCAAGTAATTATTGCACCTCCCCCACCTCACATGTCAAGAGATTTCAAACAGTAACTGACTATAACATTCAAAAGCCATAGACTATTTTGAAGCTCATTTACCCTGTCCCCATTTCCGGTTCCCCTTCAGCATAGCTTTCGAGGGCTGTTGGGCAAATCAGGACATTGAAAGTGACAGGGAAATAGCATTCAGAATTTGAGACAACAGATACGTATAAACATAGTGGCTCAAAACAAATACCAATATTGTTCATTAGTGTTGGCAGAATGATTTCCTAAATTAATTCCTTAATAATTGGAATACAATGAGACTGTTAATGTCTTCCTGTCAATAAATTAATGAATGTTTGATATTTGTTTCGTACACTTAAATTAAAATGAGAAATTCTAACTTCATTTTTTTTAAAATTACGTCTACTAGTGCTGCTAGTAAACAGACTTTAAAAGCCAAGCGGGATAACTCTTTTTGGCTTAAAAATCGTTAGTGGTAAAATAATAATAGAAAAAATAATTATGCGATGGTAAGAAAAAAATTTAAAAAATATATAATAATAATAATAACAACAACAACAACAACTACTAGTGGGACCTGTGGAATTTCCACGGACCGACTAGTAGAATTTTGAGTAAACAATAAACTTTTTCTACATATATGTATGTATAAAAATGTATAACACATTGAAGAAAGAGCAATTAAAATCTGTATAGAATAGTATGAGATACTTAGGCAGCAAATGGTAAAAATGCGTATATTTGTACAGATCTATATACAAATACATAAAATTTAGATATTAAATCTTCATTTTTTTTTTACATACAATATTCATAGGCTGGGAAAATAAACCATGTGTGCCAAGTTTGCCAATGCCAATCAGTCCGTAGTACTCCCCATTCCCAAAATAGAGCCATGCCAGTTTACTCCGATATGAATACAGAAAACAATAGACCTATATATATACAAAACTATGCAATACATGTCGCATATACACTATTTACATTATTCGGACTATTGTCCTCATCTTTGTCGCCATGTTTATCACAACGTTTCGGCCGTTGTACACGCCGGCCTTCTTCAGCTGGTTGGAATGTCGAACTGAACCCTTTATTTCGCTCACTGGAGTAGACATTCCAACCACCGGAAAAAGGCCGGAGCGTACAACGGCCGAAACGTTGTGATAAACATGGCGACAAAGATGAGGACAATAGTCCGAATAATGTAAATAGTGTACATAATACCTCATCTCAGAAATATAGACAGATAATGAGGCGTATAGTTTCCTCTTTTGAAAGAAATTCATTGAATATATGTTTGTGTGCGCGCGCGTGTATGTATGTGTGTGTGTGTGTGTGTGTGTGTGTGTGTGTGTAAACCAATGTAATCAAGGGTCTCCAGAATTTCTGTAAAAATTCCACTCCTTCAAGTCAGTACCTCTCAGCCCTCTTCTCTTTCCTTGTCTGTCTGTTCCCATCACTTTAGCCCTTACATCTGATAGTTTCCGAGCTCTAGAGTAGGCCATATGCAATAGCCCATAACTGAACACTGGCTGAGGTAAGAACAATCCCACCTTTTCAAATGTCTGCCCCGTGACTTAATAATAGTTATGGCATATGACAAACGGACACTAAAATGTGTTCCCTCCAAGATGACTGTCTAGTTAGAGTCGCTTGTAGCTAGCTTTATCTGGGGATGAGGACAAGTTTGCCAATTAGTGAGCCACTAATCAATTGAATATTGATCCATAGCCACCACTTCCAATCATGTACCATTGCAGAGTCCATTCTCGATAGAAATGTTACGAAGAAGCATTACTATTGAGCTGGGTCTTAAACTCAATTTATGAAGTGGCATTCTTGATGGTGTTGAAGAGTTTAGAATGTCAAGTAGGTAACGCTCAGCCTCAAAAGGCGCAGCAGTCACCTGGAACTTGTCTCAAAACTTCTTCATTGATCAGAAGGCAATCTGAGTTCTTTGACGAAAGAATTACTCTGCTCCTTCTCTCTTCCTCAGATGTATTGATATCACCCACCAGAGAGCTGTCAATGTATGAAATTTGAGACACTTCTACGTTATCAACAGCAAGTGATGCTCCATTAATGAGATGCAAGAGCCAAATTTACTTTAATCTGCTGTTGTCCTGATGTTTTGGCTTAATCTGTATTGGATGAAAGTCAGCCATAGAGGAGAATTTTTAATACTGATTTCAGTGATTGCCTCATGAGTTCCTCTTAGCAATATGGCTCGGACTTGCTGAAAGTCTCCCTGCAAGAGCACAACTTTACCACCAAAAACAGCAGGAATATCAATCATATTTCACAAGGCTTTATGAATAGCATGAAGAGCAAATGAAGGGATCATAGAAGCCTCATCCTAGATGATCAAATCCAGGTTTCGTAAATAATTTACATGGTCTGAAGTGGCTGGTCCATTACAAACACTGGCCTCCGAGAGTGGGACAGGCAATTTGAACAAACTATGGATAGTCTTTCCACCTGACGGTAGTGTAGAAGCAATGCCTGTCCAAGCAACACTGCACACGTTGCAGTTGTTCCTTTGCAGATAAGAAATTATGGTATTAAACATATAAGTTTACCATAACCTCCTGGTGCATCTACATAGAAACAGAAGTGGCTGGACACCTCACCCCCTCCTCTTCTTATTTACAGATTCAAGCACAGCATTAGCAACTAGTCTCTGTTCATCAGTAAGTGTTGCGATGCCTGGTTGATCGAGGTCTTCATGATGGTCAAGCTGTGGTAGTCCAATAGTTCCATGCAGCCCAGTTGCTAAATAATTAATGTCTTTTCTATCAGAATTGCATCAATTGAGTGCATGGTCTACATTAAAACCTTGGTGCAAGAAATCTTCAATCATGGATCCCTTGTCCACAGGTGAAGAGCATTTGCAGGCTTTATATACGTGCACAGGGCAACATGCATAACACGCAACTCTAAGGGCATCTGACAGACAGCAACTTCTAGCCATGCATGTTCCAGTGTGTCATCGTTTGAGAGAAGACATTATCTCAGGTATGCTGCGTAAATGTTGGCAAGATTTCTCCATCTACATTGCCCAAATCCTGGAAGCTCACGGCGCCTGAAATATGCAGCAGCAACATTCGCAAGTGAAATTTCTCTCTGTCTCTAGGGCTCACTGTATACATTCTACTGATGATATTAGTATTCCTTTGCCTTGGTGTCCATGTTCTAGTGCGCTTATTAAACACTTAATGCAGCGGAAGGTCGTCAGGGTACAAGTGGTTCCTTGCATCATCATCATCATGCTCATTCAGTTTAAGCCATGCAGTGCGGGTAGTGTCACGGTCCCTTTGTGCCTGATCAGCTTGCTGAGTATTGCCTCTGTGAAAGTAAACTCTTTGCTGGTCTTCAAGATGTACAGCAAGTCTGTAGACATTGTAAGATGTGTCATGTAGCCTGAACTCTGACAGTCTCCACATAGCTTCCGGAGAAGAAACATATCGGCAAGCAAGATAATTAGTAATTTCTTCTTGAGCTTGATTCTGCTCACGATCTGCCACTGGGTTTGTTTCTTACTTCAACAGAAGCACAGTTATATCCCTTGTACACGTACTTGAAAATACATTTAATGCTTTTCACTGATGAACACATTTTTAAAGCTTGTTGAGACACGATGAAGGACAAATGAGATGAAAAAAACTGCAGTCCCAAAACATTGACTGGGTTTTCGCAATAAGGAGAAGACAACCCTTAAAACACGTGACCTTTTAACGATAATGTCATGTAGAGGCCGCCATAAAAAGTTTTCTGGGGCCAATTTTTTTTTTTTTGAAATTTCATGAAATTAAGTGGGTTGTAACATGTAAAAAATTATGTTTACTACAATTTTCTGAAAAACAAAGAACGCAAAAATAATTTCATTCATTTCCAAATATGTCCTGAAAGTTATTAATTTCAAATGCGAATGAAATAAAGTCTAAAATAATTAAATTAAACATTTGATTTAAAATTGAATTCAAGTTTATATTTCAAAAGGCTTTGTTTCAAAACAAATCTAACAAAAAATTAAAAAAAGAAAAGGTAAAATAAAAACTAAAAACAGTTTTTGCTATAGGAATTAAATATAAAAAAATTGGAAGGAAATTGCAACCAATAAAACTGTCAAAATGACCAAGAAGGGAATTCTTAGTCAGGAATCTCCTATCCTCTATCTTAAAAACAACTTCAAAGTGGCCGTTTGACCTACACAAGGACTGGCCAAAATTAACAACAAAAAAATGAAAACAAAAAATAAAATTCACTTTCTTCAGAAACAGTCATTCACTCCTGTAGTTCACTGCTACTAATAAACAGGGACTTTTTTCTCCAGATGATGTCTATGCTGGCCTGGCCGAAACTTGTTGAGGAACCTAAAACAAAAAAAATATTAATATACAACCTAGTGTGTCTGAAAATTTTTATTTTTTAATTTTCCAAAGCATACACACACACAATATATATATATATATATATATATATAT
This sequence comes from Acanthosepion esculentum, assembly GCA_964036315.1. Lineage (NCBI taxonomy): Eukaryota > Metazoa > Mollusca > Cephalopoda > Sepiida > Sepiidae > Acanthosepion > Acanthosepion esculentum. The sequence continues at coordinate 39,958,805 of OZ038488.1, forward strand.
ATATATATATATATGTAGTGATGTTCGATAAAAGTGACTCACCTTATCCTTTGAATTTAGCTCAAAATTCGTTTCATCGGAGAAGAAAACATTCTTCCAGTCTTCTACGGTGAATTCTTTGTAATAGTGAGCCCATTCAAGTCTCTTGGCTTTGTTTGGCTTTGCTTATTAGCGGCTTAAACTTTTGTGTACAAGATTTGTAGCCTTGTTATAACAGCCACCGACGAGTTGTTGAAGAGGCAAGATTAACACATTGCTCTTCGCTTAGACTGGCTGCAATTTCTTGGCTAGTTATAGTCCTATTCTTCGCAACTTCTCTCTTGATTACCCTGCCAGTTCTATCATCAATCGTTTTCTTTCGTCTCCTTGTTTTCTTCCTTAGAGCAGGTGTGGCATCATTATGTGCCCTAGGAACTCGAGAGACAGTTGATTGCGAGGTTATAGCAATTTCTGCAATTTCTCTCTTAGACTTGCCTGCTTTTGAGAGGGCAATAATAGGTGCCTTAAGTGGTTCTGATGCGTGTTTGTACCATTTCATCTGGTTAGTGACTTGAGTGGCTATTTCAAGCTGTTTTTATACTGTATGAGGCTTTCTGGAATATTCTGGAATACTCTAGATTTAATTTAAGCTGTTCTAGAAATTCTCTAGAATATTGTTCTGAGTGTATTAAAAAATAGTTTTCAATATTTTGTCAAAAGCTCTTTAAATTTACCAGTTAGGGTGTAAGGTTTACCTTAGTGTGAATAAACTTTTTTTCTAGGTGGTCGGGTAGGGGGTCTTTATATTAGTAAGATTAAAAATTATTTTAACCCAAAAAACAATAGACAATATTTTTAGTAAAAAAAATCAGGAGAGTCACTTTTATCGAACAGCACTGTATATATATATATATATATATATATATATATATATATATAATTGCTTATTTTGGGCAGCAATCCCTCTTTTATATAAGTTTCATTGTAAACGTCTGACAGGGCTTTGCAATTAAATTTTTATTAAATGTTACTTTCATTTGTACAAGTATTTTCTTTTCTGGACATAGAATGTGTTAAAGCTGCCCACATGATCCGAGGACCAGAGCGCTGTCGGCTAATCTATTAGACATTATCAGGGATGTTGGGGGTTTTTTATTATTTATCTGAATATGTAGATGCAAGAAAAATTTAATAAAAACTTAATCACATTGCCTTGTCAGCCATCTTCAGTGAAACTTTTGTAATACGCATCCTCATTTTGCCTGTAATTTTTGTTCAAAATGTATTGTATTATACACAAGTAAATACGGTATTTTGTGTAGCGAGGTTCAGTACATCAACCTGACACAGTATGAGGGTCACATGTTAAAGTAGGTCGTTCGGAAATTTGTTCATTTTTTTGGACATTGCTACAAACAACATGTACATGATTGTACATCTCTCTCTCTCTCTCTATATATATATATATATATATATATATATATATATATATAGATAGAGATAGATTCCAGGTCATCCGAGCGTGCAAGGCGTTGTAGGTGGAAAAATGGGATTTATTTCTTATTTGTTGGTGTTCATTTTTTCCCCTTCATGATTTGCCTTTGGTCGTTTGTGGCAACATCCTGACGTAAATATAATCCACTTTTATGCGTTTTAATAAGATTTATGGGGAGGATAAGGTAATTATCATAGTTTGAACTCTCCCAGGTCTCTTTGGATAGAGAAATGTATGGATTCAGCCAATGACCGAACAAGCAACATTATTACGGGATAACTGTGTTTGACAACCACTGAAATTAATCGGTAAGTAAAGCTTCCAGCCATAAAAAAAAAGTTTATATAATTTAGGTTGAGTTTTATAAGCATAGCGACTAGAAATATTCGCTTTTAAATTATTATGTATGAAGCATTTTAGATCACAAATATAAAAATAATTACTTTTTTAAAAAGTTAATGAGAAATGAGATCCACTTTATTATACTCATATTAAGAGGTTTCTTAAAAGTTTTAAGTCTATTTAAAAATAGACTTTTTTTCTTTTAGTTTTTTTTTTGTGTATTTTTATCAATTACGCGCGACATATTATGAATTTAAAAAGAAGAAACCTTTAACTAAGAATCAAATATAAAGTCTTATGAACGTATTTGTTTTGGCTTACGTAGCTGGGGGGAGCAATTTTCAATGAATAACACACTACATTCATTTTATTAAAAAAAAAAAAATGTTCCTCATCTGAAATTCTTAATTTATAGTGATAATGAAAAAAATAAAATGGTAATTACTTTTGGTAGCAGTGTTCAGGAGGCCCGGCGTCCCAAAATTGGGAAGTACCAGGGGCAATTTTTTCCACGATATTGCCGTTAATTCGACATTGTCACATTCAGTAGCGACACGAACGCGCTGGAAAAATATCTTTTACTTTTGTTAGCGGTAATATATTATGCTATTATAGCAAGACTTTTTATATACGGTTGTCTTTTTCTCTTTCACCTTTAAGTCGACGATACTTAGCTAAAGTTCTTAAATTTGAAAATCTCTCGTTTAAGATATCGCACCACGCAACTTTTACTTAATGAATTTATATACCGTTAATATTATTCGTTTTTTTTTGGGGGGGGGGGTTCAACAACTGATTTAGTCCCTCGCTTCAGACTTTATTGAAAATGAAGAAAAAAAAACCTAAACATTTCGCTAAAACAAAAAATAAAATTGACATGTAGCTATCCAATCAAGATATATTGATAAAAATCTTGCCCATTCTGTTCTTCCGACCGATTTAATGCAAAGACGAATTTTAATGCATGCAAATTTAACTTTCGTCTAATCGAATACTTTGGATTGCTTTGTTTATGTATTTGTCGGTATTTATTTAGAACGTTTTTTTAAGACTGAAACCGCAAATATATGCACATTTTTAGCTTTTTTTTTCTTTGCCCAAATCATACGCTTTCAGAATAACCTACAAAATATATTACTTCCGCTTCCTCTCCAAATAGTATATTAAATCAAATTATTCTAGGTACTTGTGCAGGTTGTTGCGTCCACGATTCTGTTAAAATATCCATGATTTTAGAAAGCTTTACAGAGCAACTCTTAACAAAATGCAATCGTGCCATAGTAGTCTTTTTACAATGCAAAACTATACAAGCATATAATTCTACTGAAAGTTTGTTTTATGATAAACATGTTTTCACTACATTAAAATTCTTAGTTTCCACATAAACGTACCTACCTACCTAACAAATATTTTTTTTTTGTTTTCATTTTTTATCTAATAAGCACTCCAGGTCACATTTTATTTTTTTATTTAAATTTTCAAAATTTAAGATGGTTGGCTAGAGGCCAGGATTCAAAGTAAATTCATTATGCAAACCCCAAAAATATATATTCTTCCACTACATAAAGCATATTTTTACTAAACTTAAAGTCTTACTAAAAATTTCAAGCCAACATTAACGTATTGTATCTTGTGGTTAACGGCTGTTATGACGCCGACCACTAGTTATCTGGGTTTTGTGGTCTTGCCATTTGGGCTACTTCCACGAACTGTTTCGTTGTTTCAACGCAACTGATAGCTGGCTTCTAATATAAGAATGAAAAAATTGTTACTGGCAACTAAAAAAAAACATTTGGGGGGAAAAATTTATCGAAACCCTTGAAACAAATTTGTTGGCGTTTGAAGTAATTGACGTTTGGCATTCAACGTGCTAAGGAAGAAATTAATATTTGAATTTTAAATCATATTAGAAAGACCCGTGAAAATTTCACGATTTTCCTATTTTAATTTTCTGATGAATCTGAATGTAATGATTGAACGAGTTCATGGCAATAAAATATCGGTAGAAATTCCCCTATTGCATCATTAAAATATTTGCAGTTAACAAGTTCATCAAAATATTGCAATAACAATCATAAACATTATTTTAAGAAGCGGGTACAAATGAAAAGATTTGAAATTGAAAATATTTCACTGAAACGGCCGTTAAAGACTATTATCTTACTTTCATTATCTCACTGAAACCAGGTAGTCTTTTCCACACGATCAAAATGGAATGGTTCATTATTTATGAAGTATTGGCAGGGCGTAACGGTTATGTGAACTAACTAGAGGAGAGGACAAGCGCGCTTAATAATAGAAGTCTTTTCCTGTGTTGTGTTTAAAATAATGATTCATTTGAAAAAGTTCTTAATTTTAAAACAGCCGCGAAATATGAATTTAAAGCATTATTTTACATTTATTATCTTCATCCTTTTTTTTGTGCACTGGGAGGGGGTCAATTTTAAATGACCATATCGAACTCAACTCTGCCTTCTCATTAAATGTTTCGAAAATGTATTTATTTTTTATCCCGAATCTGGAGTGTTTATTCGATAGTAATATGGGAGGGGGGAAAGGAGAGATGCGTTTCTCTAAAAGAATCTGATCCTACAAATTGAAGGACGTAGTTGTGTACTTTCCACCAGTGGTGTATATTTTTTTTTCCGCTTTAGCTGTTTTCTGTTTGTCATAGAACATGTTTGAATATACCTGCAAAAATTACATGTTTAACATTTCGGAACGTTGTACATGTACAACTGTCTTGTTTATTTGGGGAATTTACAAATATTTCTTTGTCGCCGCGAAATGATACAAGTAATTATTGCTCCCCCTCACACAAATATCGGATTAAATATGAAGTTAAAAATTAAAAAAAGAACAATCATGGTATGATCTTCGGCGTTTTTTCATTATCGCGAATGATTCACAGTTTCGTCTTTTCAGGCTCCAACATTAATCTGGCATCATTCTTTTATCTCATCACCCCTCGAGATCTGTCCGCTAATACTTATCTTGTATCTTGATGAAAACGTTCTCCCTGCTTATCACCACAATTTTCTAAATATCTGTCCAAATGACTATGCAGGAAATATAGTTTGATAATCATGTTATCACTAAGCTCTGGGTAATTTGCTAACACCGTGTCGACTCGTTCCCTATAGTCGTCTGTCTTGTAATTACCAAGAAAGTTTTTTTACGACAGCAACAAATGAAATCCAAGCATTTGATTCAGTAACATTCATAGAGTTGACAAAGTTGACATCTTTTATGAGTTTTCGAATGTCAGCTCCATCAGAAATACCTCGTTTCAGATTTTCTATTCCGAGACCAGGAAATTCACTGCAAAATGTACTGAAAACATTGGCCTTCCTTGTTAAGCGCTTTCACAAACTGCTACGTGAGTCCTAATTTGACATGGAGATGATTTTTGTCTCTGGGGACTAGCGGATCAGTTAGGATGTTTTTCTCTTCGATTTTCATTTCTACTCTGACTGGCCATTCTCTTTGATCCCAGTTTTTATCTCTCATTCTACTGTCCCATAAATAAAGGAAGCATGGAAACTTTGTATATCCTGATTGCTGCCCGAGTAAAACGTTAACCATTTTTAGGCCAACACAAGTCATCCAATGATGATGAAAGTAATTTATTCTTTCCATTACCTCTTTGATAGGTTCTTGTTTTTCTTTCAGCGTTGTCACGTGTCCAATTGGCATCGATGCGTGTACATTGTTATTGGGCACAAAAAGAAAATTTTAAAACCTCTTTGGATTATCAATGAATATTCTGCATGAGTTTGTATCATATTCTTAAATACATCGTTACAATATACAAGTTGGTTGGTTTGAATGAAGCAGGAGACAAATTCAGCATCTCTATTGCTAAAAGATGTAACAGTTGTTCGTTCCTTAATGAGATTTTTTCTCCTTCAGTCTTGAAGCTAAGAGTTCCGCCAATCCGTTTTAATGAACTCAAATCCCTGATTAAGTCGCTCTTCTTGGTCAAATAGTATCGATTCAGATGATAATTCCTCAAAATCATTATCATTCTCGCCCACGTCAACGATATCATTCGCATCCTCATCGTCAAATTCTTCAATGTCACTTTCAAGAAAGGAATCAAGATTTCATGGGAGTGTGGTACAAGTCTGATAGTTGAATTGAAAGAAGGATAGTTCACAGATTTTTTGTTCCTTGTTGAGGCCAACAGTGTCAATTAAATAGCAGTAACACTCGTCGATGTGATTTTGTGATCCGCGCCAAATCATCCGAATGTCAAAATTAAGTGAAGTTCGTGTACCCCTAGTCCACTGGCGTAAGCGCTCCTGAGATGTTTTTAGGTAATATGTAGTGCCCACGATTTACCCTATCCTCCCAGCTTCACTTCAAAATAAGCATAAGATTTTCTGACAAAATCATTGATAGGGTTTCTGTTATTCGTTGTTGTAAACTCACCACATATATAACAGGAGACATCGGGATTGATTTTTGCATCCTCTGCTTAAAGTCATTGCCTCGATGTTAAGGCCTAGAAATAAAACAATGTGTGATAATAATAACATTGTATTCAGACAAGAATTAAAAGAAACATTTTACTTTTGTCCTCAATTCATACTGAACACTAAACATTACATATCAACTAAATTCATTAAACTCATATAAAATATCAAATTTGTCTTATAGAGCTCAATTTTGCGCTATGTGCCAAAAATACACACATAGGTATACCACTGATAAGACTATGAATAGTTGATTATGAATAGCCCTTACTAGTTTGACTACCGACCTGCACTGAGATATTTATAGAAGTTGTTAGTTACTTATAACAATGGTCAGGTTATGTTAAAATCCAATGAATGGATTTCATTTTTTTAGAGCCATCATTCATGATTAGATATCAGATTACTTTTCATTAATGAAGATCGATTTGAGTTGATTATGATTTTAAACTTAAAGCGCTTAACAGAACCAAAATTACATATTTTTCCAAATAAATATACCGTAAATGTTGTCTGTTCGCCCGTGTGTCTAAAACCCCTCTAACGTGGACCACCCTTTACTCTACATAGAATTATGTCTTTTTGGAATCTGAATGATCCTAGGATTGAAAATCTGCCCTTCATCTGGTGCTTGAACATTAGGATTTGTGTCCGGATGAGGAGGGAACAGTTATCGGACTTTTGGCCGAAATTGAACTTATAGCCCGAATCGGAGTTAGTGAAGTTTTGAAGTTCCATGGACTGAATTGAGGAATTCAAAGTTCTTTCTTTAAAAATTATCATTGCTGTTTTCTAAGCTGGGCCAGAGGTTACTTTAGTTAAAGACGCTAACTTAAAAGTCCGCATGAAATGCAACATTTAAGTTAGTGTATATTAAACTTCTCTTTGGACATTAAACAGGCACGCTTATTTTACAAGATAAAAATTTCTCACCATGACTGTTCCAGGCTGTAATTATATTTGATACTACAAAGTACCCGACCTAGCTACTGAACTAGTGACACTTAATGATCCACTTAATGAATGCTTTAAGCAATGACATATCATACAAAGCCAAAATATTAATCTCTGCCTACGTTTTTATGCTCTTAAATATCCCTGTCTGCTCTAGACTGTCATATGGATGCCATGCATAACATCAAACTCGTTCAGAAATGTCTAAGTTGTCATCGATATACAATTGGTTTCTCAAATCAATTATGAAAAATGGCTTCAAAAGAATGAATCCTTTAAATGTAAAAGACCATCCTTTATCTGATAGTATATACTGGCGCTACACAATAACAATGAGATTTACCAAATAACAAAAGCATCGTTGGAAAATGCCCAATAGCAGCAAAAAAAACAAATTTGGGTAACAAACACATGAGAAATGATAAAATAATCAAAATCGTGAATTTTCCACAAATCGTAAAGGTCTAGAAAGTAACTGTCGTCAATAATAGAAAGTTATAATAGTGACCTTGGAGTTTAATTTTCTGAAAAACTTCTCTCTCGACTCTTCTCTCTCTCTCTCTCTCGACTCTTCTCTCTCTCTCTCTCTCGACTCTTCTCTCTCTCTCTCTCTCTCTCTCTCGACTCTTTCTCTCTCTCTCTCTCTCTCTCTCGACTCTTCTCTCTCTCTCTCTCTCTCTCTCTCGACTCTTCTCTCTCTCTCTCTCTCTCTCTCTCTCGACTCTTCTCTCTCTCTCTCTCTCTCTCTCGACTCTTCTCTCTCTCTCGACTCTTCTCTCTCTCTCGACTCTTCTCTCTCTCTCGACTCTTCTCTCTCTCTCTCTCTCTCTCGACTCTTCTCTCTCTCTCTCTCTCTCGACTCTTCTCTCTTCTCTCTCTCTCTCGACTCTTCTCTCCCTCTCTCTCGACTCTTCTCTCTTCTCTCTCTCGAAAAGATTTTATAAATTTCAACCGGCAGCAACGCTAATATTTCCATCAGATGAGAATACTAATCAGTGTATATTAATTGTAATCTTTCAGTTTCCCACTATTTTATCCTGTTTTCTGTTTTTAATATCAAGGAAATTCCTTCATTATTCTTACAGAATATACCAAACTTTTAATTGCTTTTTTTCCTGTTTTTTTTTTCTCCTGTATTTTCAGCCCCAGGTACTCACAATGACACGAAAGAAAATATTTACAGTTGAATACACTGATCCATTGTCCAGTTGTATAACTGACTTTCTCTATGACCAATATTGTGCAGGTCAGCACGTTGATGTTACCTTACGCATTAAAACAGATTCCGTCTCACTTCATGGTTTCCTGGTAGCTGTACAGAGCGATTTGCTAAACCGTTTCCCTACACAACCGGGCGCTAACAATATCAAGCTCATCATTGATCTGACAACGATTTGCGATTCAATAGTGCACCTTAAGTCCGTCGTCGATTATTTGTACAAACGGGCCATCACACTTGACATGACCAATATCAAAGCTATCCTCAAACTGAGCCAATACTGTTCTTTGCAACGCTTGTTCGCTCACTGCAAGCAGTTTCTATTGAACCGGATCCAGCCTTACAATTGTCTTGAGATATGGCGGATCGCACGTTGTTTTCATTTGCCTGATATAGAAGCCATGGCCCTATCGTTAATTAGGGAAGTTTTTTGGGAGATATGCAACATGGATCCTTCTCTACAAAATATAGGTAATAAGGAGATGGCTTTCTTGATTGACAAGGTTTCTCATCCCAGGAAACTTATCGCGGCATTGGAATTCATGGTTTATTGGGTTTCTGGAAATTTCCCAGAGAGATTCAGGATTTTCCACGATTGCGTTCAAGGACTGATATCAAAGCAAAGTATGCCGGGTATAATATCTCATTTTGCTTCTTTGTCTCAAGAAAAAAAATATAAGCCATTACTTGACGTTTTACAAGATATCACAGCGCATGTGCCGGAAGTATTGAATAATTATTACAATTCTCCGTTTTCTCATGATGAAGATTGGGTTCTAGTCCTTTCTGAGAAGAACTTAGTGTCTGTATATTTTCCTACTGAAAACCACTGGACAACTGTTAGATACGAGACTGAAACGGTTGAAGCTATTGGCATTTTAGGTCAGACAGTGATAAGTTGGGACGATAAAAAAAATCAAATTAATATGTTCAACATTGGGTTGTTAACAGCTAGTGCTTTACCGCCTTGTCCGCAGATACCCAGTGTATTTTCCTATGATTATTTCTGCACCAATACTGGCGTCCATACGGTTACGTGTGACTGGCACGGATGTGGTTTAAAGGTAATAATTTGGCGTTACAAGTATGGCTGGGAAAAAATGCGTGAAATACTTGTCAGTTATCCTCTGGAGACCGTCTACGTAAGAGTCGAACCTTGCCCAACCGACTGTAACATGGTGTACATACTCCTAACGTCCAGAGTTAATTGTGAAGAGCCGAGTTCTGCCAAGCATGGCTGTTTGGTTCTGCGGTATGACAGTCTGACGACTCGTATTGCGCCCGTTTTCACATCAGACGGTTGGGCGCCGATCGTGAAAGGGCGTCTCTTGTGTATAAACAACACAATTAATTTCATAGAAGAGTCATCCTCTCGGCAATTTCTTGAGTCTTTAATGCACGGAAAATTATCTTTAAAATCAATTCTTGGACAAGATGAGCTGAAACCCGTAGATATTCCAATCCCAGTTTCGAGAAGAAAACGACCTGGAAATATTACCGTTTTATCTGACATGTCTGATAGAATGAACCACTTTGACGCTGATCAATTTACATGTTATGGTGATAACTTCTTTTGGCTTCAGCAAGTTTCTCCTACTGTGGTCAGCATAAGTGTTTATAATTTCAGTGAAGATGACAGATGGCTTGAGCTGCCTCCAAGCCCTTTAATGGGTTTGTCACAGGTGAAAATGAAAGTCTTCAATCGGAATACAATCCTAAGAGGAGGGTTTTATGTGAATAATGACAAATATTTAACATCTAAAGACGCTTATCCTTTAGTTAATTTTTCTATAGATGGCTGGCAAGATGAAATACTTACACAAAAGCAAACTCAAACTTTCTCATAGATTCACTCCAAATCATGTGACTAGAAAATTTAATTTGGTTTTTTTCCGTCCTATGGTCATATCACGTTGCTGTACAATCACCGAAGTTAAGCCTGGTCAGTACGTAGATGTCCGACAGCTTGGGAATATCAGGTGCTGTAAGCTTGGGTGTAGGTGGACTAATGGATAATGACTCGGAATTGCTAATCGGAGAGCAGTTCCAATTCAAGTTGGGTTCCTTATATTTAATTACGCGCAAGTACGCATAGGAAAGGTAGGAATCCAACTCATCCTGCCCAACTATGAGTTAATTAGTAAGACTTGTATCTCCAAATCATTATTAACACGAAAATTCTTACAGCTAATTTCTTCCTTTTAATAACCTTCAAAAGGTAGATAATCCGTAAAAAAAAAGAACCAATCTTTCTCTTATGGCTTTTTCCTTTGTTTCTTATGGCTTCTTTTTTCTTCTCAAGTCTTTTTTTCCTTATGTCTTCTTTTTGTTTCCTTTTTCTTTGCTTCTCTGCTTTTGTCCTCTTCTCTGCATTTTTTTGTCCTCTTTTCTTCTTAAGAGAAAAATTGATTAACGCCTCAACATCTTTTTCTGTGTTGTCAAGTTTTATTGACTTTAATACAAACTTTAAAGACAATGAAATATACCCATGACTAGTAAAGCGATTTTGTTTGTGTATTTTATTTATACACACACATATATATATATATATATATATATATATATATATATATATATATATATATACACATACACGCTTTTTTGTGTAAATTTTTATTTGTAGTACAGGGGTGAATTTGATATGGTATTTTATGATTTTACTGAAATAATTTATATAAAAACTGTTTTTGATTTATGCCAACCTTTTTCTTTTATCTCTGTCCCGAAGAAATAGTCGTTTTAACTTGAAACCAATTAAAAATACATTTTTCAGACAGCAATTAAAGGAACCATATTGTGTCACAATTTTGTATGTGTCGGACCTTTTTTCCCTCGTATAAAAAAAAAATTAATAAAACTTGATGGTTTAAAGTCAGTCGTTTATTTATTTAACCTTTTTCTTATGCTTGTCTGTCAAGTTTCAGAAGCAATTTCGTTCTATTTTATTTTGTATTTTCTTCAGAGAGTGCTGACAAATCAATAAGTCCATATGAAGCACTTCTTTATTAACTTTCTTGATACTATGAGATATCCACAACTTCGTAAAAGTTTTAAAATTCCAGTGTCTCTAATAGATAATGCCCATTAATACTATATAATACTCAGCTGCTGGCGCTCCGGGATTGATAACGTTTGAAACTTGCAGGTGCATTTGTAAGCTTCCGGCTTTAAAGAGTTAATAGGCTATGACAAATTAGAAAAACGATAATATAGAATACTGTAGCTATTCATGTAATATTATGCCTCCAGTTGTATAGTCATCCCTGAAGTTCTAAGACGCCTAGCTAATCCCTGTTACATTTTGTTTAAGACCTACAAAGATACTGCAACTATGTTACAATGTGAACAAAGCCAACACGTTAACAATAATGTTTTTCACGCTAGCGTCGCCTCCTCAAGATAACATTAAGAAGTTACCTTCCTGACAAATCTGCTATGGCGAGATTCTAACTCTGGTCTCGTGATCAGAAAGCGAACGTTCTAACCCTTAGGCCACGTGCCAATATGTCTAGAGTAACAGACAATGTGCATATAAAAGAAAATTGTCAAACCAGCAAGAAAAAGAAAATATTCATATTTTGAAAAATCGGGGGAAATTATTAAAAAAAAAAAAAGTACAGTCTTGGGCCATTCTTCGAGTTTTATTCTGCGTTGGCTTAGTGAAAGAGACCCCCCCCCCGCTTGAGTTTGAAACCGGAGATTGTCTTGAGTGAATGCGGAGTTAAACGATTTGCCTCTCGATCCCTGTCTTAAGCTGCTATCACTGCTGAGCTTTTGTTTTCGGACCCTTTCCCAACCTACTCTGCATCTCTTATTCCAAACGTGCACCGAATATATAGGTTTTTCATTCCTTAGGCCCGTCAAGCCCAGTTAATGTTAAATTCAAAACGTCGTCCACTTAAAGGTTATCGGCCATCTTAAATTCTATCAGCATCTAGAACCACTTGAAACATTCAGGATTCCAGTCCTTAAGATGCCACCTACGCTGTATTCCGTTACATTCAAAACAGTAGATCTTATATTGGTTGAAAGTTTTTGAAGCGTTATGTAAATTGGGGGAGCAGAAATACTAGTGAAGCTTTAAAAGCGATCAAAAACGAAAGAGACAAAAAATCATAAAAACTTTCTCTTGCCTTTCTAAGTAAAAACAACTGCCGCGATACTTAAACTATTTCCGCTTAAATTTTTTGTTCCACAAAATTTACTTAAGATTTTTATAATTTTCATATTTTCCTGCGTGCAAGATTTGACACGTAAAAAAAAAAAAATTGTATTTTCCCTCTTTTAAAAAAAGAAGGAACGCTAATGATAGAGAAAAGAAAAAAATAGTCCAAAGATTGAACGAATAGATCGGAGGAGTTTTGACAACGAAAAGGAAAAATCCACAATGTTGTAAGGACCAAAAATATTAGTCTGAAGTGAAAGTACTGGCTGAATTGGACAGGATCAAAACAGCACGATGAGATGGGACTGTTATTGAAATGCTGGAAGTTTTAGATGATTTGAACATTGACAAAATTATAGACATAATGAAAATATTCGACACCTGTGATATATCGGAAGTTCTAAGTATATCAATTTCCATAACGCTTGTCTAAGGAGTCGGGTGTAAATGAATCCGAACTCTATCGGTTAATCAGCCTGATGAGCCACAGGACAAAACTTATCCGAATTCAGATGAAGAGAGCGGTTAGCGAGAATAGACCATAATGATGACAAGAACAGTGCAGTTTTATGCTGTACACTGGAACAGGGAATACGATATAAATGCTTAGAATTATGAGCGAAAGAGAAACGCAAAAAGATGTACATCTTTTTATAGATTATGCAAGGCGATTGGTACAGTATGTCGCAAAGGGTTTCTAGGTAAGCTTGATTTAACTGGGAAAGAGAAAAATCAGCAAGAAGAGGCCAAGTAAAGGAAAGCGAGAAGAAAGGACTAAACATCAATTGTAAGAAGACAGAATGTATGGTTGTCAGCCAGAGGAAGAGGCCAAGTAAAGGAAAGCGAGAAGAAAGGACTAAACATCAATTGTAAGAAGACAGAATGTATGGTTGTCAGCCAGAGGAAGAGGCCAAGTAAAGGAAAGCGAGAAGAAAGGACTAAACATCAATTGTAAGAAGACAGAATGTATGGTTGTCAGCCAGAGGAAGAGGCCAAGTAAAGGAAAGAGAGAAGAAAGGACTAAACATCAATTGTAAGAAGACAGAATGTATGGTTGTCAGCCAGAGGAAGAGGCCAAGTAAAGGAAAGAGAGAAGAAAGGACTAAACATCAATTGTAAGAAGACAGAATGTATGGTTGTCAGCCAGAGGAAGAGGCCAAGTAAATGAAAGCAAGAAGAAAAGACTAAACACCAATTGCAAGAAGACAGAATGTCAGTATTATCCCAAGATACCAACTTGGGATTAGAACAAAATCAAGAAAATATAAAATGTTCGATTGTTAGTAAATTGTTTTAAATGTGACAACGAAATCCGAAGTAACGACAATTGTGAAATATGTCTTCCAAAAGCTCAGCGAAGTCTACAAAGAACAGGAGATATTCGTTAGAAACACAGAAAAGAGTACTCAAGTGTTATGCAATACCGGTCCACCTATAATGGATGCTGAACAATATCCTCTCAAATGAAAAAGAACCTTGAAGCAACAGAAATATGGTTCTACAAAAGGATACCGAGAATATCATAGCCTGAACATGTGAGCCACAACAAAGTTTTAGGGAAGATGTGAGCAAAAATAACATTTATATTTCGAGTACAGCGGCTGTAACGTCGTGAATATGGCAATAAGGATGAGAACAACATTCCAAACAATGTAAATAGTGCAAATATTTACAATACCTCATCTCAGAAATAGAGATAGCTAGAATGAGTTGAAATTCTTAGTGTACAGTGTGAAAGAGGGGTTGGAGACTTTATCACTCACATGGCATTGAAGGCAAGAGAGACAAACTTAAGTAGCTCATAATATATCTAACGAGTTTGTGTAATTCGATGGCAGAACCGGGATTAGGAGAGATAACAAAAAGACAACGCTTACTTAGGGCTACAAAGGACAAGATGTTATGGAGAGCCATTATTGCCTGAAGGGATACTGCACAAGGAAGAAAAAGATTCCCATTTATAGATCTTCTTACACGAATTATACAACATTGAAAAACAACTTTAAAAGAAAATCGGAAAATAATCTTTTTAATGAAATAATAAAAAATAAAAACCTGACTAAATTGCCTTTGTTTCCTACAATCATTTTTCCTTTTAGTACCAGTTTAATAAGATTGGGCAATTTTTTTTTCTCATTTAATATCTGACCTCAAAGCACAAGGTTCACTTTTCTCATACAGTTTCATTTTTTCTTTCTTTTGAGGCCCTTAATCATATTTTAATTATATTCACTGAGCGACACAATTCTCTGAGTCAAGATTGATTTAACATTACTCCCTCCATCTTTTAACACTGAGACGCTAGTTCAATAAGCATTGATAAAATGTGCAATGCTCAGTCTACGTAAAACTTCAGAAGACTCTAGATGGAGATAAGAACGTTCAATATGGCTACAAATTTAGAATACACGATTAACGATAAAATCATCGAGTTTTTTCTACTTTCATATACTTATTGCAAGATGAGAAAATCTTACAGTGTGGGGTCATCTACACGAAGCAAAGGGTGCCTTTCCGTGATTCCGTATTATGGAAATGGGAACTCCGGACCTGAAAAAAACTACAAAATAATGTGCTGGGAGTGTCGAAGTAATACTCCATTCTTCATTATATATGGTCTTAAAACTGACCTATCCCGCGGACGTCGGTGGCATTGTCCCAGATGGTCGCATGACGACAGAGATGTGGACAGGGATCCTGCGACAATCCGTCGGGGTCCTTTCATCTGCAGATTTCCATCCAGTCTGTGAGTATGGGAATCAACTTGAAAAATGTCTCTCAAGATAAGTAGTTTGAATGCTCGGGGCTTGAGGTTTCGAAGTAAGACTGCCCGCCTGCTTCGTGATCTACTGCCCTAGCAGTAAAAGGCGAATTTGTATTGAATGAATGGGTCGTGGATCGGATTAGCTAGGTATAGGATAGTTAATGATGACCAGCCTCAACCCACTCCCCGCCGTTTTCCCCAGATTTTTGGCCATGTCCACAATTATTGTATTTTACAATAATAGATATTTACATCATTAGCAAATTGAAAATAATGGGTCAGCAAGTTTACAATTTTGTTTATTTGTATAGTTGTATGCTATGCTATAGCAATAAACTCCTAAATGTGTTAAAAATACATAAATATTATTCATTTATATCATTAGCAAATTCAAAAATAAAGCTTCTGAAATATTTTGGGGTTTTTTTTACCCTTATTGCGTATAAGGTAAAATCGAATTTTGGGTTTATTGTGTTGATCTTTTTCAAGAACTAAAACAATGTTTTTTTTCATTACTTTTGAACAAATGTTCGTCGATTTATGACACAGGAACATGGGTTACAAGTCATTACCCTAAATAGATTAAAAAGCAAATATAGGGAAAATGGTAAATACATAGGCAATATAATAAATTGCGTACACAAGGCAATGTTTCGACAGGCATTCATTACTACAAGCAAATAAAATGTTAGCCACTGGTTTTAAAATTCTGTGAATTATATATATATATATATATATATATATATATATATATATATATATATATATAACGGATATACTTGTATGCAAATTAGTGTCAAATCTACTTTCTATAAACTACTGCATTAGTGGCACTGCTGAAAAGAAAGATGCGAGTTGGTGAGACGGAAATGCGTGGTAACGTCACTGACTCCTCTTTTGAAACAAAATGGAAATAATTTGAAGGCAACTAAAATCTTTCCCCCGGAACCATTTTTTGCGTCAGCTAATTAGATGCGACAGCATTTTAAGAGATAAGGATGAAAGGTTGTCTGTGAAGCTGATCTGTATTAACATGTTTAGCTAATTTTTGCTCCTATCTTTTCACATTCGTCTTTTTCCATCTGTTTACGCCGCTTCATCCATAGAAAATAAATGCTTTCACCATGCTGGTTGGAAGATCGGCATTATGACGTCGTTATGTACGCTATATAGGTTACAATACGCCCTGCAGATAGCAAAACCATATATACTAAATAGTTTGAAATTATTTCATCGAGAACTCGGCACTAAATTTAAATAACTTCACAAAAAATTATATATATATATATATATATATATATATTTGTGTATTTAGGCAGCAATCCTTCTTTCATGCACATTTCATTGAATACGATAGACGTGCTTTGATTTAGTTTTTATACAATTTCTCATGCGATCTAATATCTTTTCTTTTCAGATGATAAATTATATAAAAACTGTCCGAATGTTCTTTCAATCCGAGTGCTATACATTTAGCCATTTTCAAGAAATTAAATATTTTAACTGTTAAATAAGAAATAGTTTGTTGCATATAATAATAACGGATTTTCTAATTAATTGTTGAATTTCCATATCAGGCGTTTCCTGTCTAAGGTAGCTAATAGCAACGACGAGAATAGACAAAAACAATAACATTAATATTTTTTATAAAAATCAAATGAACGAAAATTATAAACAATACGAAAGTAGAATTAAGAATATTATAAAAAAAATGCACAAACCAGTTGACAATAGCAAACAGATTAATTATATATTATAAAAAATTTAAAACCTCTAACACTATACTTAAAAATAATAATTCACATCTTGCAACAAAACTAAATAGGGCAAATATTATTTACAAGTTTAAATGCCCATTAAGGAATTGTATTCCTGATCAATCAAAATTCGTAAATAATTATATAGGCCACACTAGAACATTCACTCACTCTACACCTTTCTGACCATAGCTCAATTAGATATCATTTAAATATTTATGGAGACCTACCGGACACTATTGCTAACATACTTGTTGACAACACTAATATAATAGCATCATCTACATGCATAAAAAGGGTAAAAAATAATGGAAGCCTTATTAATAAAAGTAAAAAACAACACTTAATAATATCGACTATGAACATGGACACAATATCTTGACCGTGTTTTGAAAAATGAAAACATTATATAAATACATACATCCAACAAACTATTTCGTATTTAACAGTTAAAATATTTCATCATTGAAAATGGCTAAATGTATAGCCGAAAGCGTTCGGATTAAAAGAACATTCGGACAGTTTTTATATAATTTATCATCTGAAAAGAAAAAAAATTATTAGATCGCATGAGAAACTGTATAAATATTAAATCAAAACACCTTGTCTGTCGTATTCAATGAAATATATATATATATATACGTTTTCTTTCTCGATTTTATTGGCAAGAAAAGAATTTCAGTAGTTATAATTTAACCGGCAATATCTAATAACTGTTAGCACACTTTCCTGACTGCTGGAAGTCCTCAACCATTGTTCCTGTCTTTAAGAACTCTGGTGACCCCTCCGACCCTTCTAATTACCGTCCTATCAGTCTCCTACCCCTCTTCGGCAAAGTCTTCGAAGCCATTATCAACACCGATGTGATTAATCGCCTGTTATCCCATGATCTGCTCTCAGACAAGCAATATGGTTTCCGCTTTGCCCGATCTACAGCTGATGTGCTTACGGCCATCACTGAATTTGTCTTCCAAGCTATCCATAATAACGGTGAAGCTCGTGCCGTGGCCCTTGACATCTCCAAAGCGTTTGATAGAGTTTGGCATGCCGGCCTTCTTCGCAAGGTCCAGGGTTATGGCATCACAGGTCGATTGTTTGACCTAATACAATCATTCCTGTCAAACCGTGAATTGAAGATCCTTCTCAATGGATTCATCTCCAGCTCCTATTCCACTAATGCAGGTGTTCCTCAAGGCTCCATCCTAGGCCCTACTCTGTTCCTCATATTCATAAACGACCTTCCTGACGCCATAGATTCCCAAGTCGGCATCTATGCAGACGATACCACAATTTACTCCTGCCTCAAACACAAATCCAGTGATGCTGACAAAATTAACCTGGCATCTCGGATAGAAAAGGACCTCCAATCGATTGTGAACTGGGGCAAGAAATGGATGGTTAAATTTAACGCCTCTAAAACAAAACTGCTCTCTATTAACCACCACAATGATCCATCCCTGCATCCCATTAGAATGTCTGACGACCAACTTCTTGAGAGCTCCTCTCTGCGGCTGCTCGGTCTCACGCTGTCCGCTGATCTGAGATGGAACAAATACATAGAGTCAATTGCATCATCCACCGCAAGGAAAGTTGGCTCCCTGTGCCGAGCCAGGAAATTTTTCTCCCCGGAATCTATCCTCCAAATCTATAAATCGACCATTCGCGCTTGCATGGAGTATTGCTGCCATATATGGGCTGGAGTCCCTGCTGTTTGCCTCAGGGTTCTTGATAAGATCCAGAGACGGATATGCAATGTAATTGGCCCCTATCTGTCATCTCGTCTGCAATCTCTCTCTCACAGACGCGACGTTGCCTCGCTCTGTCTTTTTCATAAATACTTTCACGGTAATTGCTCCGAGGAGCTGCTTTCGCTGGTTCCTAGGCCTCATGAATTTAAACGTCCCACGAGGCTGGCATCCCGTTCCCACCCCTTCACCGTTGAAACTGTTAGATGTAGACGTCTCTTCTACTCCAATAGCTTCATGTCTCGCACATCTTGCCTGTGGAACTTCCTTCCTTATTCCTGCTTCCCTGACAAATACAAGCTCCAACTATTTAAGTGTAACGTCAATCGACATCTCCAGCTGCCTTGATCTATCCTATTCCCTTCTCCACACCCTTTCACCTTTCATTCCCATCTGTTCTCACTCCAAATCTTCTGTAACCCCCTAGCCTTGATCGATCCACTATCTTTCTCCACATCCTCTCCTTTACCACTCCTATCTGCTCTTCCTCCAAACCTTCTGTAACCCCCTGCGTACTAGTGGCTTCCAGCCTTGCTTGGGGTGATAAGCTTAAAAAAGAAAAAAAAAAGATGACAGAAGGGACGCATGTCACCTCTATTAAATATATACAAGGATGTAAAATAAAAAACATTTCAGTAGTCAATGAATTAATTTTTCTTATTGAGTTTGTCGGAGTTAGCTCCTCCTCAGTTTCCTTAATCCTTCAACAGGGGTCTCTCTCCCCTGGCTATAAATACTGGTTGACTCTTCGCCTCTCTCTTTTTCGACTCAGGCCTTGGGCCGCTACCTCGCACGGAGACGAGGTAAAATCGTTCTTTTTTCCACTTACGCCAATATGTGACCTCTCACAAATACAGCGTTTCCCAAATTCTGGGAACGCGCTAAGAACAATACACGTACGTACGAACACTTACAACACACACACACATAATTTCTCCATACAAACTCTACGTAACTGTTCATGTCTTTGTGTAATTTGTTATTAATATATATTTGTTTACATATATGTATCGGTCTTGTTTGTTTTCTTTGTCTTCTTTGGACATAATTAAACCGCAACATTCTCATGTAGTTGGACCGGCTGGCAGGAAATTTTAACCTTCTGAGCTCTCTTCACATCTTCACCCCCACGGTCCGCTACAAGTTTACCCCGCTTTGGGATCTGCTAGTTCAGACATTGACAGTTTGGTGGACTTTTGAATTATTTCTTATATTTTAAAACTAATCCATTTTATTAAAGCCATTTTATTTATATTTTACTTCACTGAAATGTTTTACAAAGTAGTTTTAGCTGAATAAAAGTTTTGAAGCCGAAAGTTTTGTTTATTGGACTAACCTTAGATGGTGAGGTCCAACTCTGTGTTATATTTTAAAATGCATTTCAGATTCTAGTCGACTTTGTATTTTAAGTAATTAACTAATTTGACATATTACAAATTAAAAGACATGTTGTTTTTTTTTCTAAAGACAGACATACATGTCTATAAACATTTGTACTTTAAAAATAAATCAATAAATAAAATACATCCTTTTATAATTGAGCTTGAATCGTTAGTTCATGTGATTATTTACGCCGTGCTAATATCTAATAAATAATAGACTATTCCGTTTTGAGCGTATGGAAAGAGGGGAAAAGAGACAACTTTGTTCTAATTCGAAAGATTAAATAAGTAAAGGCTGTTTGAATGAAATGGAAAAAGTTGTCAATTCCAAATCTTTTCATTTCTGCTCACTTCTTTAAATAATAACCAGCCTTCATATTTCCGATTCTTATTGCAATATTTTGTTAAAGTTGTTAAGCATAAATACTTAACGATGCGATAGGAGTATTTCTATGGATATTTTTATTGATATAGCATTCACCATGAGTTTATTCAATCATTGATATCTTTCAGAATATTAAATTAGGAAAGCCTTGAAATGTTCACGGATTAAAATCGTAGAAAATAAATAATAATTGCATATAAAAAAAATCAACAACATTAATTTACTTTCGTTTAACAAGCAGAAAGATTACGTTACTTAGTTTACCTTTCCTTACACAGTAAGCTCTTAGAACATTTTAGAGCGTTCTCTACTTCAAAATTATGAAAACTTAATGTCATTTCTCTACACTCAGTGTACAAATACAGCTTACTAAATAAAATTTCCCGAAGAAACAAAACTTACTTGTATAAAGGTTTTTTCTTATCTTTTGTTACGAATTTAAATGCCCAATCAAAATTCGTAAATAATTATATAGGCCACACTACAACATGTTTGACACGCAGACTAACTCTACACCTTTCTGACCATAGCTCAATTAGATATCATTTAAATATTCATGGAGACCTACAGGACACTATTCGTAACGTACTTGTTGACAACACTAATATAATAGCATCATCTACATGCATAAAAAGGGTAAAAAATAATGGAAGCCTTATTAATAAAAACAAACAAACCAACACTTAATAATATTAACTTTGAATATGGACATAATATCTTGACCGTATTTTGAAAAATGAAAACATTTTATAAAACATACATACAACAAACTATTTCTTATTTTAACAGTTAAAATACAATCCTTGAAAATGGCTAAATGTATAGCCGAAAGCGCTCGGATGAAAAGAACATTCGGACAGTTTTTATATAATTTATCATCCGAAAAGAAAAAAATTATTAGATCGCATGAGAAATTCTATAAAAAAAACTAAATAAAAGCATCTTTTCTGTCGTTTTCAATAAAATGTGCATAAAACAAGGATTGCTGCCTAAATACACACACACACACACACACACACACACACACACATATATATATAATATATATATATATATATATATATATATATCACCATGATAAAATTGACAACAATTAATAACGACTAACAAACAATATGCATCTCTGGGATTTTTAACGACTTCCGCATCAAGTCGGGCAGATGACAAGGAAGAGAAAACTGAATAGATTAAATATACTTTAGATACAACAATAACATATAGATCAAAAACAAGAAATGAGATAGTTGCTAAAAAGACGTACTTTTACGGGTATAGTCAAACAATTGGGGCAATTCAAATACATTTCAGTTGAAACAGTTTATTACACTTATCTGTCATACAAACAAAGGTTGTTTGTCTCGGGGGCCATCTGGAATGTTTGGGCACATATCTTCTCTTGAGAGGCGGGCCTCCTCGTTCAAAACTAGTTTGGGCGCTTTTCCAAGGAGGCAATTAAAGACGTCTTTCTCTTCTTATGTTTCTGGCTGCTCTGGCTTAGCGTTCGTAATTACACGCCAAATTTTATTTGACGCAAAAACTGGGTTATGTCATTAAAAGTAGATAATAGTCTTCTAATAGCAGCAGGATCAAGGGGAGATAACCTAATTTTATGCTCTCCTACACACGGAAAAAATATACAATACAGCATCTCATTGCATATTTCCAGTTTATAACATTAACACAATACTTAATACTTGACCATGACATCAGTCCTTTTTGGCCTTTTTTCATATTTAATATATACAAATTCAAATCTTTATTTTACAATAAGCATTACAATAACTGACAAATAGCAAAGAAGAAAAGGAAAAAAATCAATATCTACAATATGTTGTTTTTTTTTTTTTGTTTTTTGTTTTTTAAAGCATTCAACCCCAAGCAAGGCGGGAAGCCACTAGCACGCAAGGGGTTACAGTGTTGGAGCGAGAACAAAGAGGAGTGATAGAGGAAAGGATGAAGAGGCGATTAGGGGATAGATCAGGGCATCTGGAGACGTCGATTGACGTTATATTTGAATAGTTAGAGATTATAGCTATCATGAAAACAAGAAATGGGAAGGGAGTTCCACAGGCGAGAAGTGCGAGAAATGAAGCTATTGGAGTAGAAGAGACGGCTGCATTTAACAGTTTCGACAATGAAAAGGTGAGAGCGAGATGCCAGCCTAGTTGAGCGCTTAAATTCATGAAGTCTGGGAACCAGCGAAAGCAGCTCATCGGAGCAATTACCGTGAAAGTCTTTTTAAAAAAAGACAGAGGTAGGCAACGGCACGTCTGTGAGAGAGCGGCTGCTACAAACACAATGGTTTGTGCTTGCTGGACTATTAACCTTTTAGAAATTTTAATTTAATTTCAGCTATATGTTGTTCAGTATTAGTATGGCCGCTTATTATGACTGTAGATATGATTGTTTTTTTGTTTGCATTCTATTGGGTCATGTGCTGTATGTACAGCCAAATTTTATTAACCATCAGTGTAAAAATATTAGCTTTTAATGACATTAATATATTTGTCATTTGTATTTGTTTTCATGACACTACGTTTTATTATTTATTTGTATCAGGTCATCCCATAAGTTCTGTCCAGAATATTATATATGTAAATTCAGTTCAATTTTACAGTATTCTAAAATGCCAAATGATACTTCAAAGGAAAAGGCACAGGAATCCACTGAAAACATTTTTTCCAAATTCCTTTCGACTTCCGATACTTCAAAAGCTTCTGGAAATGACACTGCATGGATTGGCGTTGGTTTCAAAGCGGACTTCACTTACTGTTCAGGACACGCAGCATATTTAGAAATTATCGTGTGGTAACTATGTTGTGTGCCGGAAGCTCTTGATCTGGCTTTATTTGATGACTATCTAGAAAATCAATAAAATTTCCGAAAAGAATGATTCCATTAGGCATTTTCCATGGCAAGCCATTCATACACTGGACAATCGTCCATATATTGCAAGATATCAACACCAACAATTCTTTGTATTCTTATTTGATCACTATTGCTATTGTGATGAAAGGCCAGCTTGTAATTAAGCTTAGTTAAGTTGCTTATTACTCGGCCGAAGTTTTCAAACTCAAATTGTACACCGAATTTATCATCTAATAAGACAGCAATGGAGAGTGCTCTCCTCTTCCCATTTCAAACGAACTTGTTCTAGCCTCTTGTTCTTTACTCCTAGATAGATTTTAACGTTGTAATCAATTGAAATCGTTCTCCAAACTAGGCATTTCAACGTCTTTAATTTTCTTCTTTTTTTTTTTTTGAAAAGCATAATAGTTGAGAATGGTTAAAGGAGTATCCGAAAGCACCTGGAACAATACTCTAGGGACGGATGTTGCTCTCTTTTACTCCCAACGAACGGCAAAATGTAAGAATATTAAAATATATATATATATATTCATCAAATTTTTATGTCTGTCATAAGCAATGAAACATGTTTGTATGAAAGATTGATGCCCAAGTATATTTTATATATATATATGAAGAAATATAGTTTTAAGGTATGTTATATATATGGAATAAAGTGCTCAATCTCAGAGATGGAGAGTATTTAAATATAAAAGTGAACACTGAAGTCAACACTCGGAGGCGACAGACTGTTTCATACTAAACGCAATCATCAGGCTATATATATATATATATATATATATATATATATATATATATATATATATATGGGTTCTTGTAACCTAGGAAAGGTTACTGAATAGAATAATTACACGAAGGTTGGTAATGATCGATAATGCTTAGGACAAGAACAACACATATAAGATTCGCCAGCGGTGTGTAGAGGTAGTAGTCAACTGCTAGTGAGTCAAGTGAATTACACAGTGAATCTCCAACTGCAGACCAACATACAGTATTTACTACTGTATTTATGGGAATGGGGATATACCCATTATCGTCCGTAGGTATGGTACAACATATATAATAAAAGTGAACATTGCTGTCAGCACCTAGAGGCAACAGTCTTTTTCATGCTAAACGTCATCGTCAGCTAATGGGTGTTGACTTCAATGTCCACTTTTATATTTACATACGCTTATATATATATATATATATAGAGAGAGAGAGAGAGAGACATATTTTCTCGTCTTTCAGGAGATTTACCTTAATTTAATAAAAGACGCATAAGTCATGACAGAACTTTATTTGGGAGGTAAATTGGCATCAACAATTTTGAAACTGTTCTTGACGCATATCCTTAATTGATTCGCTGTTAACATCGATGACAGCTTCAATACAACTTCTGAAAACATTGACATGCCATAATCAGATGGTCACTATCCACTGCGGACGTACGTCCCATAAGTAGTTGTCCAACGGATTCAGGTCTGATAAGCTAGGAGATCATATGCCTGCGGTGACATGATCCTGGTAACTCTAACTAATCTATTCTTGTCTCATCATGCACTTATTTTCTGCCTAAATATATATATATATATATATTTTAGAATTGGACATAGTCCGACAATTTATTTAAAGACATTTATATTATGTTTAACGTTCTTTTTATAGATACAAGTATTTAAGCAAATGCTCTGTTTTATAATAAACAGTATTAAATAACATTTATTTATGTCCGAGAAATTTTCATAGAAAATTTCGCTCTCCGACAGGAATCGAACCTGTATCCTATACGGAACCATCATTTCGCGTGATGTGCCTTAACCTTTCGGCCACAGAGCAGCGTCTGGTTAGCAAGGTCGATTTTACTATCTTTAAACTTAAATCTTCCATGAATCTCTTCTATTCATATCTGCTCTAGCGTATCAAATGTAAACAAATGACGTCATATATTTTAGAATCGGGCATAGTCCGACAATTTATTTAAAGACATTTATATTATGTTTAACGTTCTTTTTATAGATACAAGTATTTAAGCAAATGCTCTGTTTTATAATAAACAGTATTAAATAACATTTACCGGCCTGAATGTCCGAGAAATTTTTCATAGAAAAATTTCGCTCTCCGACAGGACATTCAGGCCGGTAAATGTTATTTAATACTGTTTATTATAAAACAGAGCATTTGCTTAAATACTTGTATCTATAAAAAGAACGTTAAACATAATATAAATGTCTTTAAATATATATATATATATATATATATATACAGGGTGTCTCAAAAATACTTTTACAAAATTTGGGATAGACAAATGTCCATATAAACATATACATAAACCCTTCATTTTTAGTTAAGTTTAAAGAAAGTTTACGATAGTTGGCACTGTGTTAATATATAGATTTGTTTCTATTTGTCATTCGTGTACATTTGTGGCTAGTCTATCTTCAACGTTTAACGTATGTGTAAGTGAGTTAACTCAGAAGTGTTCCGTTTAACAATTACAGGATAGTAATATCGTGTGCAGGCAGATATGCATTTTACATACGGCCGCGAGACTGCACGGCTGTATCAAATTGCTTTTCCAGACCAAAGACAACTGAGTCATCCAACCTTTGCTGCTGTTTATCTTCGCGTTGCTGTGGCACCACAAACTATGGTAATAAGTATTTTTAGATCGTATCTTGGATTGTACATTTAACAGCGTTAACCGTAAACTTTAAACTTAAAGTCAAAAACGAAGGATTTCTGCACATATGTTTATATTTTTTAAGGCAGTTCGCCCCAAGCTAGGCGGTAATGCCACTAGTGCGCAAGGGGTTACGGAGGATTGAGAAAAAGAGTAAAGAGGCGTGTTTGAGGAAAGGATACATAGAAAGACGGGGAATAAGCTCAGAGTGTCAGATGTCGATTGACATGAAATTTGAATATTTGAAGATTATAGTCATCGGGGAAGCAAGTAAGGGGAAGAGAGTTCCACAGTCGGGAAATATGGGAGAAGAAGCTGTTTGAGAAGAAGAGACTCAAACCGTTTTGACAGTGAAAGGGTGGGACCGAGATGCCAGCCTATTAGCTCGCTTAAATTTATGTAGTCCGGGAACCAGCGAAAGTAGCTCATCGGAACAGTTGCCGGTAAAACACTTGTAGAAGAGACAGAGGGAGGCAACGGCACGTTCGTGGGATAGCGATTGTAGACTAGATGCCAGATCATGATCTATCATCTTGCATATTCGTCTCTGGATTTTGTCAAAGACCACGAGACGTATAGCGGGAGCACCAGATCATATATGACAGCAATATTCCATGCGGATGGGTGATTTATATATTTGATGGATGGACTCAGACGAGAAAAAACTTTCTGGCACGACGCAAAGAACCAAATTTCATTCCGGTGGATGAAGCTATTGATTCAGTGTATTTATTCCACCTCATGTCAGTGGACAGCATGAGACCAAGCAGGCGTAATGAAGCGATCTCAAAGAGTTTGGAATCAGTCATTATGATGGGAGGCAGGAAGGGTTCCTTGTGGAGGGTAAAGGAGAGCAGGCAGTTTCGTTTTGGAGGCATTAAAGTTTACAAGCCATTTCCTGCCCCAGTCAACCACAGATTGGAGGTCCTTTTCGAGATCAACAACCAGGTTAGTTTTGTCAACGATACCAGATTTACTATTAAGGCTGGAGTAAATAGTGGTGTCGGGAAGGTCATTGATGAGAATCAGGAACAATGTAGTGCCCAAGATAGAGCCTTGGGGGGCACCAGCGTTCGTCATAAAGGACCTGGAGGAGAACCCTAGGACGCTCTTCATTTAACGGTTTGACAGGAATCATTGTATTACGTCAAATAATAGTTCTGTAATACCGTATCTCTGAAGCTTACGAAGAAGGCCAGCATGCCCAACGCTATCAACCGCTTTAGAGATGTCTAAAGCCACGACTCGAGCTTCTCCAATATTGCTGAGTGATTGGTATACAAATTCAGTTATGGCCGTGAGCACGTCAGAAGTAGATCCGGCAAAGCGGAAACAATACTGCTTGTCGAGAGCAGATTATGTGAAGTAAGGTGTTTAACCACTTCCACGTTGATTAAAGCCTCGAAGACTTTACCGAAGAGTTGTAGGAGACTGATAGGATGGTAGTTAGACGGGTCAGAAGGGTCACCAGAGTTTTTAAAGACAGGCACAACAGATGAGGACTTCCAACAGGCTGGAAAGCAAAAGTCGTTGGGGCAGTAGTTGTAAAGTTTAGAGAGGATAGGAGTCAATTCAGGAGCAACATTTCTTCAAGACAATGGCCGGTATCCCGTCCCCACCACTAGCTTTATATGAGTCCAATTTAGAGATGATGCCCAATACCATCGTTGGGGTTATGTGCATTTCACTCAGTAGAACCTCAGTTCTAAGGGAAAAGTCCGGTGTGGCTACACCAGATGAGTCTAGCGTTGAATTGGATGAAAACTTACAAGCAACGCATTCCGCCTTATCAACTGAGGAGGTTAGAACCTCAAATTGGTTGAATAAAGTGGGTAATGAAAGTTTGCTGTTGTTCAGCACGCTTTTGTAGAGCCGGCAATGATCTTTAGAACCAAACTTGCGAGACGCAATACGCTGATTCATTGTTTCGGTAAAGAGTAACTGTGCTTCTTTGAGAACATGCTTGAACTCGTTACGAGCAGTGACAAAGAGATGTCTGTTGTAATCAGACATGTCTCTACGGTAGAGTCGAGAGTAGTGATTCATGTGGGCAATATCTGTTGCCCAAGCAGTTAAGAACCAAGGGGATGAATGCGAGTTCACTTTATATTTTCTTGTAGGGATTAAAGCCTCGATTCCAGGTTTTACCCAGGATGAGACCTCAGAAGCACATTTTTGGACGTGGAGGTAAAAGGGGACATCACGAAGGAAATCTCGGAACGATTCCCAAAACATCAGTCAGTTTTTTCCTTCAGTTTGTCTCTCATTTGTGTTTCTAGAGTTTCTATTGTCTTAACTATTTCCCTTGCTTTTATTTTTATTGACCTTCAATACTTCTACTAAGTTCTTTTGTTAACTTATTCTATCTTCAGGGCGTTGGTGATCTTGGCTCTCCCCAACTTCCTATCTTTGTAGCTCTTAGTAAGTCTGGTCTTTTCACTATCCCTTTGTATCAGTCTTTCCTTTTTCCCTTCAGCATATCCTGTGAGTTTCAAATTCTCCTAGCGCTCTTTCCTCATTACGTGTTCAAAACATTTTAACCGTCTTTTTCTGATTGTAGGGATAAGTTTCCTTTATGTTCCAGCTTACCTTTAAACTTCCTCATTAATCACATGTTCAGTCCATGGTATCCTCAGCATCATTTCTATTGGTTCAAGTCTCTTCATCTGTGAGGATATTTTCCATCATTCACTGTCATAAAAGATGGATATTAAATAAGGTTCAGCACTTTCTTCTATTTTTCTCTAAGGAAATTTTCCTGATTCTTAATACTTTGATTAGCTTCTGCCTTACATTTTCCTACCTCTATTAAAACACTTTCCAGATATTTAACAGTTCTGGGTATGACGATAAACTACATCCGACCGCAAGGCCTCTTATCAGGAGATTGGAGGTTTTCAGAAGCATGGAACCACCTAATTAATCACCTTGACCCGGGGGTGGTAGCACATATTAAGGTCACAGCCATGAGAAAATTGTGAACCAACAAAAAAATTTAAACACTATTTACTATTTTATAGTAAAGTTACCAATAATACATTTTTATTTTAAAATTTCTAACAATAGACATGTGTAATAAAAATGACCAACAATACGTGTTAATAATAAAAGTAACAGCAGTACATCTTAATAATTGTTATGGTAATTTACCCACGCACGCATGGACTCTCCCAGCTATAAATAGGAGCAGGTATTGCCTTTCGGAGAGGGAAGTTTCCAGCAGTCAGCTCTGACAGTGGGACCGAACATTCTTGATGTAACACTCTCGTTTGTATGTTTTTGGATTATTGCTTCTGTTAATATATTTGTTTAACTCAATTACTCTCTTTGTGTCTTTATTTCTGGCCCTAACAAGTCCACAACAATACTGAAAATGACCAGCAAGTCATCTTAATAATGAAAATGACCAGTAAGACATCTTAGTATTAAAAATGACCAGAAAGAAATATTAATACAGAAAATCACTAGCAAGACATCTTAATACTGAAAATCACCAGAAATACGTTTTCATAATAAAAATTACCAGCAATACATCTTAATGCTAAAAATGACCAGCAAAATATTTTTACTAAAAATGACAGCAAGACATCTTAATACTGAAAATGTCCAACAATACGTTTTAATAATAAAAATGACCAGCAAAACATCTTATTACTAAAAATGACTAGCAAGACATCTTAACTCTGAATATGACCAGCAAGACATCTTAATCCTGAATATGACCAGCAAGACATCTTAATACTGAATATGACCAGCAAGACATCTTAATACTGAATATGACCAGCAAGACATCTTTATGCTGAAAATGACAAGCAAGACATATTAATACTGAAAATGATCATCAAGACGTCTTAGTATTGAAAATGACCAGCAATACGTTTTAATAATAAAAATTACCAGAAATACATGTTAATAATAAAAATGACCAGCAAGACATCTTAATACTGAAAATAACCAGCAAGACATCTTAATACTGAAAATAACCAGCAAGACATCTTAATACTGAAAATAACCAGCAAGACATCTTAATACTGAAAATGACCAGCAAGACATGTTAATAATAAAAATGATCATCAAGATATCTTAATACTGAAAATCACCAGCAATACATCTTAATACTAAAAATGACCAGAAAGATATCTTAATACTGAAAATGACCAGCAAGACATCTTAATACTGAAAATGACCAGCAAGACATCTTAATACTGAAAATGACCAGCAAGACATCTTAATACTAAAAATCACCAGAAAGACATCTTAATACTAAAAATGATCAGCAATACATCTCAATATTGAAAATGACCATGAAGATATATCAATACTGAAAATGACCAGCAAGACATCTTAATACTGAAAATGACCAGCAAGACCTCTTAATAAAAAAAATGATCATCAAGATATCCTAATACTGAAAATCACCAGCAATACATCTTAATACTAAAAATGACCAGAAAGATATCTTAATACTGAAAATGACCAGCAAGACATCTTAATACTGAAAATGACCAGCAAGACATCTTAATACTGAAAATGACCAGCAAGACATCTTAATACTAAAAATCACCAGAAAGACATCTTAATACTAAAAATGATCAGCAATACATATCAGTATTGAAAATGACCATGAAGATATATCAATATTGAAAATGACCAGCAAGATATCTCAATATTCAAAATGACCAGCAAGATATCTTAATACTGAAAATGACCAGAAAGACATCTTAAAAATGTAAATGGCCAGCAAGACATCTTAATACTAAAAATGACCAGCAATACGTTTTAATAATAAAATGCCCAGCAATATATCTCAATAGTATAAATGGTCAACAATACATTTTTATATTAAAGTTGAAGACTTTGCATATATTGGCAAAAATTATAAATATATTTGTTATGATTAATTTCATTTCTTGTAATGATAAACAAGTTTCCGCTCCTGATTTGATTTTGTAAGATAATTTGGTAAAAGAAAATACAGCTGAGTCATTATAATTTAATCATGGAATAATGTTATTCTCTTGAATTGACTGTAAACATTGTATTTTCATTTAGATTTAAATAACCCATAGAGGTATTGATATGCCGCTAAACAAAAACAACCAAACCAGCTATTTCCTTTTTCGTATTTGCTTCATTTTGGCATCTTCAATTTGTTTGTTCGCTTCTTGGCTTCTCTCTTTTGCTGACAACCATTCTTACAACTGGTGTTTAGTCCTTTCTTCTCGCTTTCCTTTACTGTCTTCTTCGGAACTTCTTGCAGTTTTCTCTCTGAGTCTGCTATTGAAACTGTGTCATCTGCATATCTTAAGTTGTCAAGATTGTGGCTACCAATAATGAATTTTGCTAGGAGTCCTAATCCTCCTCCCGGGATCACCTCACGATAAAGTCCGGTGGGAAGACACATCCTTGTCTTACACCCTTTCTATTTTTGTGTATTTACTGCATCCATTTTCTAGCTTTATACAGAGGATATGCTCGCAATATAAGTTCTGGATATTCTTATTTCTTTCTCGCAGTTCAAACATTTAATGTGTCGTCCTGTATTAAACACTTTTGTATAATTTCTAAAACATAGGGACACTTCCTTGAGAATTTGTTTGCTCTTTCCGATATCAATTTGATTATAAATATCGCATTCCTTTTTTTTCAGTGTCTTTAAGAGGAACCGCGCTGTTCTTGGCCTATTTCCGGTCTAATTCTTATACGCGTTCTATTCATTAGAATTTCGATGATAAGCTTTATGTGGCACATTAAGCTGAATGCCTGATGCAGTTTGTTTTCGTTTACACCTAGCTTTTTTAAGTAGCACTATGACAACTGATTTGCTTAAATCTTAATATATCCCCACTCATATATTTTATTTATTACGTTTGCAATTTTGTTAATTGCAAAATCATCTAAAGCTGCCACTATCTCAACTAGAATTCCATCTTGTCCTGCTGCTTTATTCCCGTTCTTCTTTTCTTTAATGCGTTCTTCTTTTAAAATAACATTCCCTCTTTTGTCTGCCATCTTGCTTGTGTGATTATTGCTACAACACTTGCCTTCGTTAATTATCTTGTGGCATTCGACTTATACAGCGAGGCGATCCTGAGAAAATTAGGATTCCTACCAGGATTCGTTATGGGTGTCCACAATCTTAACAGCATAATATATCAGTATCTGTCTATATTTCACCTGAAGAAGACCGGAGCGTACAACGGCCGAAAGGTTGTGATAAATATGGCGACAGTGATGAGGACAATAGTCCGAATAATGTAAATAGTGAGCATCATATATGCAAGTGACACAGTGCTGAGGGTAGACATGGAAGGAAAGCTACAAAATCTCCTGCAGAAAGTAGTGAAGAAAAGCGAGAAGAAAGGACTAAACATCAATTGTAAGAAGACAGAATGTATGGTTGTCAGCAAGAGGAAGAGGCCAAGTAAAGGAAAGCGAGAAGAAAGGACTAAACATCAATTGTAAGAAGACAGAATGTATGGTTGTCAGCAAGAGGAAGAGGCCAAGTAAAGGAAAGCGAGAAGAAAGGACTAAACATCAAATGTAATAAGACAGAATGTTTGCTTGTCAGCAAGAGGAGGAGGCCAAGTAAAGGAAAGAGAGAAGAAAGGATTAAACATCAATTGTAAGAAGACAGAATGTATGGTTGTCAGCAAGAGGAGGAGGCCAAGTAAAGGAAAGAGAGAAGAAAGGACTAATCATCAATTGTAAGAAGACAGAATGTATGGTTGTCAGCAAGTGGAAGAGGCCAAGTAAAGAAAAGCGAGAAGAAAGGACTAAGTATCAACTGCAAGAAGACAGAATGTAGTGTTGTTAGAAAAAAGATGAAGCCAAAGTACGAATTGCAAATCGACAATACCAAAATCAAACAAGTGCATAAATTTAAATACCTGGGAAATGTTTTAACAAAGGACAGATAGTTTGACACTGAAATCCGAAGGTGTATTGGGATAGGCAAAGATGCCTTCCAAAAGCTAAGCAGAGTATTAAGATAAAAGAAAAACTTCTCTAGAAACAAAGAAAAGTGTACTGAATTGCTACGTGATATCTGTCCCTCTGTATGGCAGTGAGCACTGGAGAATCTCCTCAAAGATGAAGAAGAGACTTGAAGCAATAAAAGCTTTGTTATACAGAAGGACGCTGCGGATGAAATGGACCTAACAGGTGAGCCACGACGAAGTTTTAGAGAAAATAGAAACAAAAAGAAAACTTATGCAGGAAGAGACAGATCAGATTTCTGGGGCACGGCATGCGGAAGGAGATCTTGGAAAAGGTACAAAAGTTTAAATATCAGGGAAGTGTTTTAACAGTGGACGGAAGGTGCGATACAGAAATCTGAAGGCGTATTGGGATAGCGAAAGTTGCCTTCCAAAGTATTAAGAAATAGAAAGGTGTCGATAGAAACAAGGAAAAGAGTACTAAACTATTACATAATATCTGTCCTTCTGTATGGTAGACTGTGCTGGACAATCTCCTCAAAAATGAAGAAAAGACTTTAAGCAACAGAAATATGGTTCTGTATGCTGAGGAGAACATGAATCGAGTATGTGAGCAATAAACAAAGTTTTAGAGAAGATGGAAACAAACAGGAAACTCATACATAACATCAGCAAGAAACAGTTAAAATTTCTAGGGCACATAAGGAGGAAAGAGGGATTGGAGAATCTGATACTCAAAGGAAAAAAATGACGGCAAGAGGATCAGAAGAAAGCATTGCATAACATATTTAGTGAGCTTGTGTAAATGGATGGTGGAACAGGATTTAGGAGAAATAGCAATAGAGATATCAGTTATTAAGAGCTACGGAGATCAGGAAATTGTGGAGAGTCATGATCGTATATGCCCTGAGGGGATACGGCGAATAAAGAAGAAAGATCAGGGAATTTTCAAGAAATCTTTGCATCATCTAAAAAGGTTCTTAGTGACGGGGCAAATTTTTTGCCTTTTCTGTTTGTTTGTTTCTTTGTTTGTTTTTTTTGGGGAGGGCGGGGTTTTTTTTGTTTTGTTTTTTGTTTTATTTTGACGTTTTATTCTATTATTTATTTTAAAAGGGATGTACTTGTGGATACTTACGCCCGCGTGACATTTATCGCGAAGGCTAGGAATATTTGGTCCTTGGCTCGTATGTATGTGTATGAGCATCCTGCATTAAACCAATATTGTGCCAACCCCCACCACAGTGGAATAATGGGCGAATACCGAGCGAACTCTCTACAGCATCCGAACTTGATCAAAGTGTATTATTTGTTTCTCTAAAAGTTACGAAGGAGGCTGGTCCCAGGAATTCCAACCTTGCACCGTCACTTCCCTCCCTAAAGTTTTTTTTTAATGATTTTGGCCCAAGTAAGCAAGAATACCACTGGTACGCAGGGGATTACAGAGAGCGAAAATGAGACAAAAGACTGAGTATAATGGGGAGTGAAGAAAGGATAGAAAATTAACGGGATTAAAGAAGATACAAGATGGCAATTGACGTTGCGTTTAAATTTTTGAAGATTGTAGTTATCAGCTAAGCAAGTAAGCGAAAGGGAATTCCACTGTTGTGAAGTGAAAGAAGAGAAACAGTTGGAGTAAAAGTGGCACATTTAATTATTTCAACAGTAAAATGGTGGGACTTATATGCCAATCTAGTAGCTTGCTTAAATTTACTTAGTCGGGGCACCAGGGAAAAGAGCTCATCAGAGAAGTTGCCATGAAAATATTTGTAGACATAGGGAAGCTACGTCACCTCGGCAGGAAAGTGACTGGAGTCGAGATGCCAAGTCAGGATCGATTATATTGCAGATCCTTCTTTGGATTTTGTCAAGAATCTCAAGATGAATAGCAGGAGCAGCAGACCAGATATGGCAACAGTATTCAATGCACGGAAGAATGGTAGATTTGTGCAAGATGGTTTCTGACGAGAAAAACCTTCTGGCACGACACGGTGACCCACCTTTCCTTGCAGAAGATACAGCATTTGATTCAATGTAATCATTCCACTTCAGTTCAGTTGTCTAAAGCGAGTGAGGTTTTGGTGGACACTGACACCATCGTGCTAGTAGTAGAACAGCCATAAATCTTAGTAATATATTTCTGAGAATGAGTTCAATAAGCCAGTCTTTCAGCTACCATTTTTAAGCAGTGCCTTTTTATTTTCTATTGAATAGTTTCCTCATTAGCTGTTCCCTGTATATTCTCTTTTACCAGACATGGCATAACCCAGTAAATATACAACTACTACTAATATTTGAATTTAAGATTTAGTTTTCGATAAATTTTTGATCCATGTTTTTCTGTCACATCATTCGGTTTACACTCCCCCGCCCCACTGTAACAGGAGTAGAGGTTTTACCTTTTGTTACCTGTTTAGGATTGGGTTTACGGTTACTTCTCTTAATGTCTTCTGATTCTCTTTCACTCTCAGTGACTCATTATGTCTTAGTGGCATTATCGCCTTGCTTAGGTAAAATATTTTTAACAAGTAACAATATCTATCATACTATGTGTTAGAGAATCAAAGGACCATTTTTATTCGATTTTTTCAATGAGAAATTATTATAATCCAACAGGGATGTTGGAAAATATATATATATATATATATATATATATATATATATATATATATATTGCAACACATATATATATATATATATATATATATATATATGTGTGTGTGTGCGTGTGTTGTATTTTATGTCAATCCTTCATGAGCTTGCGATGCTTAGCTACGATTAATAAATGATGAACATGTCATTTTCGTTTATGATCGATTTCATCACGATTCTTCTGTTAAGCTTAGAGAGTAATTATATATTCTTAGAGCTCAATGTATAGCCCAGTAGTGTTATAAAAACCTCGGATAATTCCAGTAAGATATATTTAATTATTTCCAAGATACAACGGCTCAGAGCTTAATATAAAAATTGGACAATTTTGCTGTTACACGATTTGGACAATTTTGCTGTTACACCCGTTATATATATATATATATATATATATATATATATATATATATATATATATATATATATGTGTGTGTGTGTGTGTGTGTGTGTGTGTGTGTGTGTGTGTTTAAGCGTATCACCCCAAGCAAGGCTAGAGGCCACTATCACGCATGAGGTTACAGAAGTGTTGGAGGAAGAGCAGATAGGAGTGGTAAAGGAGAGGGTGTGGAGAAAGAGGGTCGATCAAGGCAAGGGGATTACAGAAAATTTGGAGCGAGAGCAGATAGGAATGAAAGATGAAAGGATGTGGAGAAGGGAAGTGGATAGATCAAGGCAACTGGAGATGACGATTGACGCTACACTTAAACCGTTGGAGATTGTATTTGTCAGGGAAACAGTAATAGGGAAGGGAGTTCCATAGGCGAGATGTGCGAGACATGAAGCTATTGGAGTAAAAGAGACGTCTACATCTAACAGTTTCAACGGTGAAGGGGTGGGAACGGGATGCCAGCCTCGTGAGACGTTTAAATTCATGAGGCCTAGGGACAAGCGAAAGCAACTGCTCGGAGCAATTACCGTGAAAGTACTTGTAGAAAAGGCAGAGCGATGCAACATCGCGTCTGTGAGAGAGCGACTGCAGACGAGATGACAGATCAGGGCCAGTCACATTGCATATCCGTCTCTGGATCTTATCAAGAACCCTGAGGCAACCAGCAGGGGTCCCAGACCATAAATGGCAGCAATACTCCATGCAAGGGCGAATGGTCGATTTATAGACTTGGAGGATCGATTCCGGGGAGAAAAATTTCCTGGCTCGGCACAGGAAACCAACTTTTCTTGCGGTGGATGATGCATCTGACACGATGTATTTGTTCCATTTCAGATCAGCGGACAGCGTGAGACCGAGCAGCCGCAGAGAGGAGCTCTCGAGAAGTTGGTCCTCAGACATTCTAATGGGATGCAGGGATGGGTCCTTGTGGTGGTTAATGGAGAGCAGTTTTGTTTTAGAGGCGTTAAAGTTGACCATCCATTTCTCTCCCCAGTCCACAACCGATTGGAGGTCCTTTTCAATTTGAGCTGCCAGGTTAATTTTGTCCGCCTCACTAGATTTGTGTTTGAGGCAGGAGTAAATTGTGGTGTCGTCAGCGTAGATATCGACTTGGGAGTCTATGGCATCAGGAAGGTCGTTTATAAATATGAGGAACAGAGTAGGGCCAAGGATGGAGCCTTGAGGAACACCTGCGTTAGTGGGATAGGAGTTGGAGATGAATCCACTGAGAACAACCTTCAAATCCCGGTTTGACAGAAACGATTGTATTAGGTCAAACAATCGTCCTGTGATACCATAATCCTGGAGCTTGCGAAGGAGGCCGGCATGCCAAACCATATCGAATGCTTTGGAGATGTCAAGGGCTACGGCACGAGCTTCGCCGTTATTATGGATAGCTTGGTAGACAAATTCAGTGATGGCCGTAAGCACATCGGCAGTAGATCGGGCAAAGCGGAAACCATACTGCTTGTCTGAGAGCAGATCGTGGGATATCAGGTGAGTAATCACTTCGGCGTTGATAATGGCCTCGAAGACTTTGCCGAAGAGGGGCAGGAGACTGATAGGACGGTAATTGGAAGGGTTGGAGGGGTCGCCAGAGTTCTTAAAGACAGGAACAATGGTTGAGGACTTCCAGCAGTCAGGCAAACAGGACTCCTTGAGGCAGCGGTTGTACAATTTAGAGAGGGCAGGCGTTTGTACACATCAAAAGCGAACCTTCTTTGCACCTCAATTAATGTTTTTATTTTTATAGTTCAGGTGCGCATTTCTTCAGGACAATGGCTGGTATTCCGTCACCACCGGTAGCCTTGTGGTGATCTAAGTTAGAAATAATGCCCAGTACCGACGACGGGGTTATATGCAAGCCGTCCAGGAGGGCCTCAGTTCTGGGAGGGAAATCGGGCAAAGGTACACCTGAAGAGTCAAGCGTAGAATTGAAAGAAAACTTCCGAGCGAAGCATTCGGCCTTGTCGGCAGAGGTGGTCAGGACCTCAAACTGATTGAACAGGGGAGGAATGGAGGGTTTGTTACTATTCAGAACGCTCTTGCAGAGGCGCCAATAGTCCTTGGAGCCAAATTTGCAGGATGCTATACGTTCCTTCATCCGAGCAGCAAATAGTGACTTGGCATCGTCGAGGGTACGCTTACACTCATTGCATGCAGAGGTAAATAGACGTCTGTTGGAGTCGGACATATCACTACGAAAACGGTGGAAGAAGTGGTTCCTATGGGCAATGGCAGCTGAGCAAGCAGCTGTGAACCAGGGGGAGGAGCGCGGTTTGACCTTGAATTTCCTGGAGGGGATGAAAGCTTCGATACCGGCTTTAATCCAGGAAGAGAACTCAGAAGCACAATCATGAGTGGGGAGCTTAAATACAGCATCCCAGGGGACATCGCGGAGGAAGTCCCGAAACGAGTCCCAGTCAGCCCGTTGGTAGCAGAATGTGGTTCTGGTGGTAGGAGGCTCTTTGCAGGGGGTGGGGCTGAAGGAGATGCTAACAGACACGACAGCATGATCGGAGTTACCGATAGGACAGAGCTGCGTGGCACTACAAGACTCAGGGATGGAGGTAAAACACAGGTCGAGGAGTGAGGCCTTACAGTCACGATTGTAGGAAAAACGCGTGGGGAAATCGATTATCTGGGTGAGGGTTTGAGAGATTGAAAAGTTGAGAGTATGTATGCCAGCGAGGTCAGTGGTAGCGTTCTTTAGCCACTGGTTGCGATGGGCGTTAAAATCACCAAACACAAATATGTGAGCATACGGATGGACAGAGAGGGCCCTATCTATGCTGTCAGAAATGACATCGAGTATCCCACAGTCTTGAGAGGATGGAGAGCGGTAGAGGAAGAAAAGATAGCTTACAGCATTGAGAAGAGATTGCCGGAGACACAAGTACGAATGATCCGGCGATTCGAGAGAGCACTCTCTAGCCAGAGGGAGATGGTCCTTGACGTAGACAACCAGGCCATGCATGTGGGTTAGATAGTCTTTTCTCAGGAGAGGGAGGTATCCAGGGATCGAGAGATCAGAGGAAGGGATAGAGGAGTCAAGATTGGTCTCACACAGGGCGAGTATATCCGGGCACTTAGCAATGAGGAAAGACTCAACGCTGCAGAAGTTGGTTCTAATGCCACGGATGTTGGAGGAGATATTTAGAGGTTTGGGTGATTTTTGGAAGGCTGGTTTAGGTTTGTATTTCTGGTTTTTGTTATTCATGTTGGTAATTGGTTTTGGAAAAAGAGAAGGCCTGAGTTAAAGGAAGCCGACGGTTAACACCCATGACGCGGGCAGAGAGGGGGTTTGGCACAGCCTGACTCATAATGTGGCCTCAGGGTTGCCCACCGGAGATGACTGCAGGGACACCTATCCATGCGCGACATGGCACTACAGACACCCCGATATTATGCAACTGTTGATCAGAGCGGCCGCTCAAGACGCTACGCAAGAGTTAGGGCTCCTAACTACCAGTCGGAAACAGCAACCAGGGAACTGTCAACCGTGTACCCTCAGAATGAACAAGCAATGCCACAGACTACACGCATATTGGGAGAAACACAGCGGCACCAGTACAGAGGCCAGAGAGAGAGAGAAATAAAGAGAGAGAGAGAGAGATCCCGGAACCCCTTCCTAAACACGAAACAAGGTTTGGGCCTCTATTTGTGTCCAATAGAAGGGGGAGGTGTGTAGACCGGGCGGTAGGAAAGCCTACCTTCTCCTATTACATATAACGTATACAACGATGACAGAACAAAACAGTAGGGGGGATATAGTTGGGATAGTTGCAGGGCTTATACTAGTTGAGGGTACTGGGGGATAGGAATGATATACGGTACTAAGTTTTAACTTAGTATAAGTCCCATTGGCCTAAAAAAAAATGAGTAGAAAATATGGTTAGCAAGCTTAGTGATTAAGAAGAACCAGGGGAAAAAAATATTAAATAAATAAATAAAATAAAAATTTACTCACTCACAATCAGTGTGTGTGTGTGTGTGTGTGTGTGTGTGTGTGTGCGTGTCTGTGTATGTTGTGTATTTGGGCAGCAATCCCTCTTTTATATACGTTTCATTAAGAAACGTCTAAAAATGGGAGTTTATTTTTTTGACTGTTCCTAGTTAAAAGTTATGGACTTTAGTCGTTTCAATATGTTTGCTTTTACCCGATCCAGTAATATATTTTAACTTGATTTATTCAAGTTTTATATCATTAAACAATATTATGATAACTACAACAGCAACAACAACAATAATAATAATAATGAAATTATATTAATGAATAATAAATTTGTTGGAGTTTTTTTTTGTCCTGCTCTAGAAGAGCTATGGAAAGTTAAATGTTATGAATATTTTTTTTTATTTGGGTTTGTGTTTTTCTTTCATTGTTTATTATCATTTTTATGATATTCTTATTCATTCATTACCTTTTATTCATGAAGACCCAACTTCATTGAATTATTTTTTAAATAAACAATATTCAAAAATTATATTGAAAATGCTGAAATCAAAAGAATAAACGGGGAAAACATTTTATTCAATAAAAAGCTACTTGGTTTTAAAATTATACATATTTAACCGTGAAAGACAATAGTTACTTTTCATTATTGAAAAAAAAATCCCCTTTTTAGCAATTGGAACATAATTAAGCGCGAAAAAAATTGTTTATCAAAGCCTTTTTTAGAATGTGTATGCAAAATATCTAGAGCAAGGGGAACAATTATTTTATTCATTTTTTCTTTTTACAATGATGTACACTCTATACAAAGCCAAAGAGCCTCTTTAGGTAGAGAGTTACAGAGTAAGAGTGGCAGATTATGTGGATATGTTGGGGAAGATAACGGTTAACCCTAGACTTGAACAGATTAAGATTGTAGCGACTAGGGAAGTATCCTCTTGGGAGTCACAGAACAGCGGCTCCTAGGAAGAACATTCTTGAGTGGAACTTACATCTCACCAATGGAATACGAAGGCATTGTTGAATGGTTCGCTACAATGTGTGTGGCAGGCTGATCTTAGCCGTGAAAGTTAGAACTGATAGAATTAAGGGGTGTAGTTCGTTTGAACAAACTCCATAGAAAAGGCGATAGAGCAGTGGGGGATTGCGACGTTTTGTCTGTGGGAACGAGGATGCTGGGTGGAAATTCATCACCCACAAGGGTCATGTCCATATATGGCATCAGAACGCCGTATTCGGCTTGATATTTAAATAGTCAAAAAATTAGCTAAATTTTAAATTAAAAAATAAATGACGTCGAGTTCGAATATTATTATTATTGTTATTATTATTATTGTTATTATTATTATTATATTTGCTTTGATTTCTGATGTGTACTCATTTCCTTCCGGGTCCCGCCCAGGGACCTAAGGTTAGAAATAGCATCATGACATTTTAAACTGGAAAAAAATATTTTACATAGACAAAGTCGTTTCGTAAGGTATGGGCTGTACTCGTGAGAACAATTATTTGTATTTCTTTAAGGCATGGGCTTCCAGGAATCCCTTCAATGAGTCTACTGGAATCTTTTCCAAGCAATCCGAGGGCTCCAACTACAACGGGGATTGTTGATATTCCAATTTTTGAGATTTCGATTTCTTCTTCTTCTTATTATTATTATTATTATTATTATTATTATTGTTATTATTATTATTATTATTATGATGATGATGATGATGATGATATTTCCTTTGATTTCTGATGTGTACTCATTTCTTTCCGGGTCCCGCCCAGTTACCTAACGTTAGAAATGGCATCATGGCATTTGCCACTGGAAAAAAAATGTTTTTCTTCTTCTTCTCCTTATTATTATTATTATTATTATTATTATTATTATTATTATTATTATTATTATTATTATTATTATTATTATTATTATTATTATTATTATTATTATTATTATTATTATTATTATTATTATTATTATTATTATTATTATTATTATTATTATTATTATTATTATTATTATTATTATTATTATTATTATTATTATTATTATTATTATTATTATTATTATTATTATTATTATTATTATTATTATTATTATTATTATTATTATTATTATTATTATTATTATTATTATTATTATTATTATTATTATTATTATTATTATTATTATTATTATTATTATTATTATTATTATTATTATTATTATTATTATTATTATTATTATTATTATTATTATTATTATTATTATTATTATTATTATTATTATTATTATTATTATTATTATTATTATTATTATTATTATTATTATTATTATTATTATTATTATTATTATTATTATTATTATTATTATTATTATTATTATTATTATTATTATTATTATTATTATTATTATTATTATTATTATTATTATTATTATTATTATTATTATTATTATTATTATTATTATTATTATTATTATTATTATTATTATTATTATTATTATTATTATTATTATTATTATTATTATTATTATTATTATTATTATTATTATTATTATTATTATTATTATTATTATTATTATTATTATTATTATTATTATTATTATTATTATTATTATTATTATTATTATTATTATTATTATTATTATTATTATTATTATTATTATTATTATTATTATTATTATTATTATTATTATTATTATTATTATTATTATTATTATTATTATTATTATTATTATTATTATTATTATTATTATTATTATTATTATTATTATTATTATTATTATTATTATTATTATTATTATTATTATTATTATTATTATTATTATTATTATTATTATTATTATTATTATTATTATTATTATTATTATTATTATTATTATTATTATTATTATTATTATTATTATTATTATTATTATTATTATTATTATTATTATTATTATTATTATTATTATTATTATTATTATTATTATTATTATTATTATTATTATTATTATTATTATTATTATTATTATTATTATTATTATTATTATTATTATTATTATTATTATTATTATTATTATTATTATTATTATTATTATTATTATTATTATTATTATTATTATTATTATTATTATTATTATTATTATTATTATTATTATTATTATTATTATTATTATTATTATTATTATTATTATTATTATTATTATTATTATTATTATTATTATTATTATTATTATTATTATTATTATTATTATTATTATTATTATTATTATTATTATTATTATTATTATTATTATTATTATTATTATTATTATTATTATTATTATTATTATTATTATTATTATTATTATTATTATTATTATTATTATTATTATTATTATTATTATTATTATTATTATTATTATTATTATTATTATTATTATTATTATTATTATTATTATTATTATTATTATTATTATTATTATTATTATTATTATTATTATTATTATTATTATTATTATTATTATTATTATTATTATTATTATTATTATTATTATTATTATTATTATTATTATTATTATTATTATTATTATTATTATTATTATTATTATTATTATCCACCACCATGGCTGTGTACATTACTTGTGTTGCTTTTCTATAATGCATAATCAACACCGGATAGCCCTGCTAGTTATATATAAGGCAGAATTTAAAGCTACAAATGAAATGCTAAATTTGTTTTAAAATAATGTTACTATATTTAAGTTAATATATTTTTGAATTGGACATAGTCCGACAATTTATTTAAAGACATTTATAATATGTTTAAGTTAATCTATCAACACAAATTTGAAAATAAAGAAACAAGACGATATGGGCATGAGAAAATTCACTTATTAGCAAATATATAAAATATGTTAATTAATTGAATATGAACTCTGGAAAAGAGTAAGAAGAATTTGGCTAATTGGCTATCATTCTTTTCTAAATACTTGGTCAGTGGGTCAGATGACAACTGCCAATATTGAAATAAAATTAGGACGTGTGATCTGAAACAGGATGACTGTGAATAAACTCATTCGCCTCCACTCTCTAACGTAATACATTTTGCCTAGATATTGTGACCTCTCTCTCTCTCTCTCTCTCTCTCTCTCTCACACACGCGCGCGCGTTTCCCCTTTCTTCCACTCTCTCGAAAGTTATTTTTCTCCTACTCTCATTCTCTATCTCTCGCGCTCCCACATGATTCTCATTTCTTCTACACTCTCGAGCGATATCCTTTCTCTCACTCTCATTCACACTCTCACTCTGACTCTCTCACATATCTCCTTTCTTCTACACTTTCGAACCTTATTCTTTCTCTCGCTCTCATTTCCTCTCTCACATATCCCC
The DNA here is from genome assembly GCA_964036315.1 of Acanthosepion esculentum. NCBI lineage: Eukaryota > Metazoa > Mollusca > Cephalopoda > Sepiida > Sepiidae > Acanthosepion > Acanthosepion esculentum. The sequence continues at coordinate 40,003,249 of OZ038488.1, forward strand.
TTTCTTCTAAACTCTAGGGCGCTATTCTTACTCTCACTCTCGTTCTTTGTATCAATCTCTCTCTTTCTCTATCTCTCTCTCTCTCACTCGCACATATCTCCTTTTTCTCTAAACTGTCGAAGGTTACTCTTTCTCTCGCTCTCATTCTCTCTCTCTATCTCTCTTCCACATATCCCTCTTCTTCTAAATTCTCGAACGTTCTTTCTTTCTCTCTCTCATTCCCCCTCTCTCTCTCTCTCTCTCTATCTATCTCTCTCTCTCTCTCTTACACATATCCCCCTTCTTCTAAACTCTCGAATATTCTTTCTGTTACTCTCTATCATTCTCTCTCAATCTCTCTCTCTTTTGTATATCTCCTTTCTTCCAAACTCTCGAACATGATCCTCTCTTTCTCTCTCTTAAACTCTCTCCCTCTCTTATCCATATCTCCTTTCTTCTAAACTCTCGAACGTTATTCTTTCTCTCTCTTTCATTCTCTCTTTCTCTCTCTCTCTCTCTTAAACTTATCCTCTTTTTCTAAACTCTCGAACGTTATTCTTTCTCTCTCTCAATCTCAATCTCTCTCTCTCTCTCTCTCTCTCTTAAACATATCCTCTTTTTTCCAAACTCTTGAACGTTATTCTTTCTCTCACTATCGCTCTCTTTCTCTCACGTTTTCCCTTTCTTTTACACTCTTGAATGTATATTCTTTCTGTCACTCGCTCGCTCTCTTTCCCTCTCTCTATAACATACACACGTTTTCTTTTCCTCCTACTCTCTCTGATCCTGTTCATTCTTACTATTCTCTCTCCCTCTCACATGTTATCCATTCTCCCTCTCACACGCACACACATATCATATCCCTTTTTCTACACCTTGTTCGACCACACCCCCTTTCTAACCCAAACACTCACACGTTCAGTTCAGTTATGTGATACACGCTTAGGCGATCGTGTATCTTTCGATACATGATTGACGAGGTTGCCATATCTTTCTGCAGTAGACCAGTTGCCATCCAAGGCTATAGAACCCGGCCTGTCCTAGCTATTTACCATAGCTGTGGGGGCGAGAAGAGGATTCATATCTTTCCCAATAGTATTATTACGTAAGTGAATGTAATGGATTCGACTGGAATTCGAACTCGGCTCTCCGGTTCCTCTATTACCATTATCCATTACTTCACCGTGCCTCACACGTTATCTCTTTCTTTTACACTCTCTGATGGTAGTAATTTTTTTTTTAAATCTCTCTCCATCACACACACATATACAAACACACACACACACACACACACACACACATACACACTTCACACATTTCTCCCACAAGCCCTCGCGCGTCCCTTATTATTTTCCCACATTCTAGTTGTTGCTCACACACAGTCTCTATCTCTATGCCTCTCTCTCATGTTATCCATTTCCCTCTCCCACTCTCTTAAACTTTTCCTTTACTCTCACTCTCTTTTTCACTCACTCTCTCTCTCTCTCTCTCTCTCTCTCTCTCTCTTTCTCATATAATTATGTTATCCTTTTTTCCCACAAATACTCACGCACTTGATCACTTTCTCTAGCACACGCACGTTTTGTCGGCTGACACTGTAGGTTTCCCCGTCTGAACACCTAAAGAGGAGTAAGTCCCCACCACCAATGAGGCTTCCTACCTGTTTGCCGTGGATGGCGACCCGACATGCCTGTTGACGGAAACTTGAAGGGTGAACAGTCCATGACCTGAGTCTATAAGTGGTCATGTGACAAGCAACACTTCTCTTTGGACCAGACGGATGGTAGGAGAGGCCTGATCCGACCAATTGGATCGTCATGTCAAGCCCTAGCACGTATGTCATTAAACTCGATACTATCATACTGATCTAACACTCAACCCTTTATTTTAAAAGTGCTATTAGGCGGTTACTGAGGATAAATCGAGTCGAAGAGAAACTTTGACTTCTGTTTCAAATTAAGGCGTCAGATTTTTGTGGGTTACTGAATCTCAAAAGTAACAGGGGCTCAATGGCCTCACTCGATAAGTATACCGGCAGATATATACCCGTCTCAACCAAGGCGAATGGGTTTAACAAAGGATCCTTCATGAGATCGATAAAAAAGAGCATAGCATGATGAAAAAGACACCAAACTTGACGAAAGCAAAATGTTAGCGTCTAAATGTTTATGTTATCATTAAGAGAAAAGATCAAAGTATTTTGGGGGTATATTTTTACATTTTTTAATCGTTCCTAGCACGTCCAAAATTTTCGTTAAAAATCTAGTTTTTTTAGTTAACAAAATTGACACATAATCAATCATGTCAAACATTTTTTCCATTTTATAAAAAAAATGAAAACCTCAGTTTGAAAATCTTTTAAAAATCAATTATAATTTTTTCAAAACTTATTTTAAGAAAATCAGAAATTATGATGTTTATTTAAAATATTTTGAAACAAGGATTACTTAGTTTCTGCGCCGAAAAGATGTAGCTTGAAAATAAAACAAAGCAGGTCATAACATTTCGCGTCACTTAACAGGTGACGAAAGCCATTTTCATGACGTATTGATAGTTTACGAGAGGATAATTTATTCTACGTCGTCCTGGGTAAGACGTTAAACTGCATCCGCGTCCTGGGTAAGACGTTAAACTACGTCCAGAAGCAAGGCCTCTGATCAGGTCGTTTTGAGGAGCGTGGAACCACCTCTTAATTGCTGGTGTTCCCAGGTCCACCCTGACCGGGGTGGTAGCACCTGTTAGGGTCCCAGCTATTGGCAAATAGTTAACTATTATCAGCAATACTTTTTTGAAACAAATTATTACCAGCAATGCAATTTTGAAGGAAAGATATTACCAGAAACAGATTTTTGTTAAAACAAAATATTACGAGCAATAAAAAATTTTGTCAGCATTAAATAACTCATTGAGGTTGATATGCCATAAAACAAAATAAACCAAACCAATCTAAACCAAAGAATACATATTCTATTCATACGAATCTATCCTAAAAATGTCGTCGGCATTAAATAACCCATTGAGGTTGATAAGCCATAAAACAAAATAAACCAAACCGATCTAAACCAAAGAATACATATTGTATTCATACAAATCTATCCTAAAAATGTTATCGGCATTAAATAACCCACTGAGGTTGATATGCCGTAAAAAAAAATAAACCAAACCAAACCATTTATTCTACGGAAGGAGAGAAGTAAAATTATTTAGATTTGGATGTGAACAATAAGAAATACAAGGATATTATACTAAAAATGAAATCTCTCCACAACTTAAAATGTAAAGCTTACCGACACTAAAGACTTAACATCTCAAAGGAAGTTATCAGAAATAGAGATAGAGAGCTGGCTACATCCGAGGAAATAAATGCAGCCTTAGGAAAGCAAGTAGTCAACAACTATAGAAAGATAAACCTAAAAAAAATGGTGATCAACAAATTCAAACACACACACATATCTTAACATTTAATAAAGCCTCAATCCGCAAAGAAATAAAAATTGGATTTAAAATTGAGAGGATCGAACAATAAATCTCCATTTCCTTGAGGTGCTTGAGGTATCAGGAGTATAGGTACGACAAAGAGAGATGCAGACGGCATCTGTTATGGGCGAAATGTGGTCAAAAAGACCCAGACCATATGAAGAAAGAATGTACTCATATTAAATGCGCTAATTGCCAAGAGAATCATCCAGCCTTTACGAAATCATGCTATTTCTATAAAAGAGAGGAAAAAAATGATGGTTTGGTTTACGGCATATATTTTTATAGTGTTTTGAACCCAGTTTGAGAGTTAACTAATTGCTCATAGCTGTGACCCTAACAGATGCTATCACTCCGGGTCAGGGTGGACCTGGGAAACACAGCATTTAAGAAGTGGTTCTATGTTCCTCAAAACATCCCAGTCAGAAGCTTTGCTGCAGGATGTAATTTATCGTCATACCCAGGACGTAAGAAATCATGGAGGGGAAGTATAGAAGGGATATATTCTTGGGAAAAATCCTCGGCAAGAGCCTAACGTTCATCCCAAGCCTAAAATATCTGTGAACAAACTGCTACAATACATTACAACACTTGAGAGTGGTGGCCAACAAAAAGCGGGGAGCAGACAGGCAAACGCTGCTCAAAATGTACAGAACATTAATACGGTCCCAGCTGGACTATAAAAAGTCTAATCAACAAGAAAATCATATCTCAAAATACTTAACCCAACCTACCATGAAGTTGTGAGAGTGACGTTTGGATGATTTAGAACAACTCCTGTAGAAAGTTTGTATGTACAAGCAAATGAACCACCACCAAAAATATAGACGCTAAAAACTAGCCTTATAATGCTATCTAAAACTAAAACAAAATGCATAAACTTCTTCCAAAAAATAGAAAAAGACATAAAAACACTTGAACTCCGGATGAAATGAATAACCCAAAAAGTAGACATACCTATATCAAGAATCATTAATGCTGCTGTACCACACACACACACACACACACACACACACACACACACACACATACATATATACATATATATATATATATATATATATATATATATATATATATATATTATACTTTATTTTCCATAATGGAAAATAAAGCATAACATAATATACATATACCTAAAGTATATAAATATATATACATGCATACACATACATATATATATGCATAACAAATAATTCCAAGAGGATAGAATCCAGGGAGAACTCAATATCCAGGACAGAGTAAGGATATAATAAAAAGGCTTAAACACTAATATTCCATGGTCATAATTTAATCCATTGTGTGTGTATGCATATATATATATATATATGTGTGTGTGTGTGTATATGTATATATATATATGTATATGTGTGTATATGTATATATATATATGTATATGTATATATATGTATGTATATATGTATGTGTATATGTATATGTGTGTGTGTGTATATGTATATGTATATATATATATGTATATATATATATGTATATATGTATATATATATATATGTGTATATGTATATATATATATATATGTGTGTATATGTATAAATATATATATGTGTGTATATGTATATATATATATGTGTGTATATGTATATATATATGTGTGTATATGTATATATATGTGTGTGTATATGTATATATATGTGTGTATATGTATATATGTATGTATATGTGTGTGTATATGTATATATATATGTGTATATGCACATATATATGTGTGTATATATATGTGTGAGTGTATATATGTATATATATATATATGCGTGTGTGTATATGTATATATAGATATGTGTGTGCGTGTATATATATATATATATATATATATATATATATATATATATATATATATGTATATGTCCGTTTTTAAAGCAAAAAAAGAAAACGCTTCACAGTATGTGTAACTTATATTTAGTCTTCAAAGTAATCGCCATCGGCATCCAGCACCTTCTGCCAACGTGTCTTCAGCTGTTCAATGTCCTTGTGATAGAACTCGGTGGGGTTTGACGCAAAGAACTCCGTGAGGCCTTTGCGCAAATCTGCTTCATTGGTGAAGGATTTCTCTCGAAGATGATTATCCAGGGAGTGGGAGAAGTGGTAATCGGATGGCACAAGATCAGGTGAATAAGGTAGATGGCACTAAGTCTCCCACCCAAGTTGCTGTATGGTATCCCTGACCATTCGCGCGATATGCGGCCTGGCGTTGTCATTGAGGAAAAGCACACCTTTGCGATTCACCAGTGCTGGCTCCTTCTGGCGCAATTCCTGTTGCACACGTTTCAATTGCTGCGAGTATAGGTCTCCAGTGACCGTTTGTCCCATTGGTAGCAGTTCATAATGAAACACAAAGCATAATCTTGCGTGGGTGCATAGGCGGTCTTGCGGTGTGAGGGACAGCATCCTAAGGAGACAACCAATGTCTGGAACGCTTGGTAGTTTCGTACAGTACCCACTTTTCATCACTGGTAAGCACTCGATTGAATAAGGATACGGTACGGTGGCGAGAAAGCAGCGATACGCTGGCTGCCACTCGTTGTCACTTGTGGACCTCCAACAGCGTTTGCGGAACCCAATTGCTCAGTTTGTACGTCTTACCTAAGCGGTGCAGGTGAAGTCTAACTGTTTCATCGGAAACGTTGAACTGTCTTGCAAGTTCGCCACACGTTAGACTACTGTCCACTTCAATGGCCGCCTTCAGGACTCAGTCATTCAAGACCTGTGGTCGTCCACAGCGAGGCTCAACATGGAGAGACAAATCTCCCGACTTGAATTTTCGAAGCCAACGCCTTGAGGTACGTTCATCCACAGCACTATCCCCAAACGCTTGACATATGCGGCGACTTGATGCAGCTGCTGTCTCTAAACACTTCCATCCTTCTCACAGCTGTCCGGCTTATAACTGATGGCCGGGCACTGTGCGCGTGTTTTTTATAACGTCTGATGTTCCTACTTCCGGCTTTCTGAATTTGAAAAGAATTGCTACACGCATTTCGTATATATTTCAACTTCATTCAATGACTAATCAAATGACGGACAGAATTTTTTTGGTTACCTTGTATATATATGTATATATATATATGTATATGTTGTATATATCTATATGTATATATGTATATATATATATATATGTATATGTATATATATGTGTGGGTATATGTATATATATATATGTGTGTGTGTATATGTATATATATATAT
>OZ038488.1:40014908-40022408 GCA_964036315.1 Acanthosepion esculentum
TTTCAACATTTTATTGAATTGGAATATTAACAAATAACATCTTCAATATGATTTCCATCATTTAGGAGGCAAAGGCCGGTTCGCTTTGCAAGATTAACGTGAACTTAATTAAATAACTCCACATTGTCAAAGGTGTTTAGACGAGTACTGCTTGACCTCAACAAAGAAATGTTTAAGCAATAATGAGCCACAACAATTTTCTTTTAATCAGTAGAGTCACAGAATTAATATTTTCTTTGGAATTAAAACACCCACGAATCATTTGTAATGAATATTGATCAATGTTTGTATTATAAATGCACGCAAGAAAAAAGTCGGCGAATTTCTCCGGATATACTGAAACGGTGAAGGCACGTCACATCCAAATCGAAAATTTCATTGGCTATTTCGTCGAATCTCTCAGGACACCATTTTCCACATCTGAGCGGTTACGGCCTTATGAACAAAAAAGTGAATGTATCGAGCTAGCAAGTCGCCATATTGTTTCATCTAATTCATCTTAATTACACCTTAAGTCGGTCTTTCATAAATACTACAAGGAAAGCAACAAGAGAAAACTATTTCAAAATACTGAAACTGTCAACATAATGTCCTACCTTTAAGAAATAGGTCTATAACATATAATACCGACAATAGATTATCAACAACTTGGATGTCTATAAAACAATCATTAACCCTAAAAGCATGAAATTATATACAAAATATCTGTTGTTGAAGGCATAAAATATTTAATTGAATCTATAAAATTGTGTACAAAATATTTACATTTGGGCGGTAAATAAGGTATAGCGGGTGATATGTGGTTAAAAAAATCAGCCAACTGACAAATCCAGGATACACTGCAAATTAAATTTTTTCACCATCTCACTTTCTCTTTTTCACAGGACCTACCGCCCTCTCTTTCTCTCTCTCTCTTCTCTCTTTCTATCCCTCTCTCTCTCTCTCAATCTCTCTCTCTCTCTCTCTCGTTATAATTTCACCCCACTAATTCTCCAAGGTATATTTCTTTTCTATTACATTCTCAGACATTATTTACTTCCATCCCGCTCATTCACGCCTTATCCGTTTCAATTCTCACGATCTCTCACGCGTTATCCCTTTCTCTTCTCACGACCTCTCACGCGTATCTCTTTCTCCGCTCACGATAACTCACTCATTATTCTTTTCTACTCTCACGATCTCTCACTTGTTATTCCTATATCCTCTGATGATGTCTCACACGTTATCCTTTTCTTTTCTTACGATCTCTCACACGTTTTAGCATTCTTCTCTCTTGCCCCTCTCAGGAGTTACCTTTTTCTTCTCTCACGATCTCTCACAAATTATTCCTATTTTCTCTAACAATCTATCACACTTTATGTCTTTCTCCTCTTACAATCTCTTACACGTTATCACTTTCTTCTCACGATCTCTGACACGATATCCGTTTCTCTTCTCTCTTGATTTATCACTCGTTATCCTTTTCTCCTCTCACGATCTCTCACACATTCTTTATTCCTCAAACGATCTCTCACAAAATTATCCCTTTCACCTCTCGCGGTCTCTCACACGTTATCCTTTTCTCTTTTCACGATCTCTCACACATTATTCCTTTCCCCTCCCGCGATCTCTCACACGTTATTCCTACCTCTTTCAACAATCTCTCACGATACCACTGTCTTCTCTCACGGTCTCACGCAGTTATCTCTGTCTCCTCCAAAGATCTCTTACATGTTATCCCGTTCTCTTCTGACAGTCCTCCACACGTCTTCCTTTTCTCCTCCGCTCTCTGAAAGTTACATTTCTCTTGCTCTATCACTTCTCTTCATAATTCCTTTCTTTCATACATTGTCTGGCAAACGATTTCTTTCTTCCACGCTCTCTGACGTCATTCATTTCTCTCAAACTCTTTTCTTACATTCTAACACAAACTCTTTCACACGTGATCCTTTTCTCGCATGTTCTCTAATGTTATTTTTCCTCCCACATTCTCTACCGTTATTCTGTTTCCTCTCACACTCACACCTACATTACCTCACACACGCGCGTGCGCGTTAACCTTTTCTCTCACATTTTCCGACGTTTTTTCTTACATTCTCTCTCTCTCTCTCTCTCTTGCACATGACACATTTGTTCCTAAACCTTTTCACACCCTATCGATTTCACACACATTCTTCTGCTCGCTCTCTCTCTCTCTCTCTCTCTGTCTCTCTCTCTCTCGCTCTCTCTCTCTCTCTCTCTCTCTATCTGTCTCTCTCTCTCTCGTAATCCTTTTTCCCACAAACACTCAGCTTATTCCTTTCTTCCAAGCTCTTTCTCACGCGTGGTCCCTTTCTTCCACTAAATCTCTCATACGTTATCTCTTTCTCTCTCTCTCTCTCTCTTTACATTTGTTCTCTTTCACCCCGTCTCTCTCTCTCTCTCACACACTCTGTCTTTTTCACTGTCACGTTAACCTTTTTCTTTCCCTCTCTCATACACACACACACTCTCTCTCACTCACACACACACTCACACACACACACACGTTAACAAAGTCTTTCATGTTATTACTTTCCCTCATTCTCTAAGAGTTTTATTTTTGTCACACCCTCGCGTTATCCTCTATTCCTCCTACACCACCCCTCTCACTCTGGGAGAGAAAAAAAAGAAAAATAGCATGGCTGATCAGTCACATTTTTCGTTGCATTTTCTTTCATACCAAAAGCCCGAATAAATAATTGCCATCGAATAATAAAAACTCGGTGAATTATAATTATTTCTTAAGTTAATTGAATATTAATGCGGACAACATTCAATGCTAATATTTTTTAAACTTAGTTCATCTATTCAGCTATGGTTAATACACGGTGTGTGTGTGTGTGTGTGTGTGTGTGTGTGTGTGTGGTTATTGGAAGCTTGGAAATTAATTAATTTTTATAAAAAAAAGGCAAGAGCCTTTCATTTTTCATTTTTTTTATATTTGTTTAGATAGGTTCATCGAGTTAACCAAAATCGAGCAGGAAGGAGCTAGAATGAATAAAAGTAAACTTAATGACAGAACAAGAATGAGATGACAATAACAATTATTACATACAAGCAAAAAATAAAAGTGTAGCATTAATAGATGGCAATTTGGTTATACAGTTTCGATCATTAATACATGAAAAGGTGCTGATAATGGAGATTCAAAAGTAATATAATATTAAATATCGACACAGTCGGTAGATAAATACGCCTTTTTTCTTTTATTTTACAGTAAGGTTCACCCTGTACAAGGCCCGAAGTTCACTCAAGGTAGAGGGTCACGTTAAGGGGTAGTTTATAGGAAGTGAAGATAACGGTTGACTCTCGACTTGAACAGGTTAAGACTGCAGGGATCGGGGCAACATCCTCCAGGGAGTCTGTTCCATAGGGCTGTGGTTCGTGGGAAGAAGCTGTTTGAGTGGATCTTACTTCTCGCTGATGGAATACGGAGGGAATGAGGATGGTTTGTGTTGAAACTTGACTAATGCATGGAATAATAATGCAACACAAAATGTACTTAGAACAAAATGTATTGAAACAAGAAAGTGTACACAATATTTACATATAGTCTTTTGTATATTCCTGGGAAGACCGTTCCTGGAGAATGTGTTGACTGAGTCGCAGTCGGGCAGAGTCTCTGGTTGAATCTTTTGATTCGATCCCCTCTCTTCCGGGTACCAACCATATTTATATGGTCGGTACTCCACTATGCAAATTAGGTGGATCCTACCACTACACCCCAAGCCTTGGAATCCCTTTTGGATTTCAAACTGGCTTCCTATATGGGATGATGATTATGGCTATTCCTTTGTAGATCCCATTTGCATACTTCATATGCATATGTCCATCCACTTAATTTTAATATCTTTTCCGTTTTGGATTCACGTCCAATGGGTCCGTGAACTTTCGTTTCCTACCGGATCTTCTCGGTTCAGGAGTATTCTGCGGAGGTTCTACTTGAAAAATATCATACATTACATCAATGGGATCTTCCTCCTCATCCGGTATACTCTATTCATGCTCTAGAACGTAACATTTTTTAAGTTGGTTCTGGTGCCTTTTATGAGCATTCTTCGGCCCTTTAATTATGTAAATCTGGTCACCGATTCTCTTGTCCACTATGCCTCGCTCCCAGAACTCAACGTTGTTTTTGTAGCACTTGAAAAACACCTTCTCTCCGGAGGTGTATCTTTTTCTAGCTGTATACATAGTATTCTTTACTCTATTTTTTCCTGGTAAAAGCTTGTCAAACACTGACTTAACTTTCCTAGCGAACATTAGTTCAGCTGGTGCCATGTTTGAGTGTGTTCTCTGGTTTGGCGTGATTCTGTATACTTGTAGGAATTGCTGAAGCGCGTTTTACGTTGGAACTCCTGAGGCTTTCTTCAGAGCGCGCTTTAAAGTATCGACAAATCTTTCTGCGAGTCCATTGGACCTCGGATGATACGGCGGCGTCGTTATGTGGTTAATTTGATATAACTCACAAAATTCCTTAAATTATTCAGAAGTGAATTGTGTACTATTGTCACTCACAATACACTCTGGCACACCGAACCGTGCAAATAGTTCATGCAAGAAAGTTGTTGTGGTATTGGACGTAGGCTTTTTGCAGCGTAGTACTTCCGGCCATTTTGTAAAACTATCTACCACTATTAAGTAGTAATAATCTTCTACTGGACCAGCGAAATCAATGTGTAATCTTGTCCACGGATGATCCGTCTTGGGCCATGGCTTGTGTACTATAGGTGGTGCCTTAGCTGCTAACGCACACCCTTTACATCGATGAACCATGTTTGCGATATCCACATCCATTCCTTTCCAATATACAAAGCTTCGCATTAAGCTTTTTGTTCTATTAACCCCCGGGTGACCCATATGAAAGTCCCGTAGTATTCTTTTCTGCAACTTTTTTGGTACTACTACTTTCTCACCATATAATAAAAATCCGTCACATATTGAATAAATCTCCTGCACTTTTTGGTCATTTGCTACCATTTTGCTTTTTATTTCTAAAATGAAATCATCGCTTTCAGCTTCTTTTTTGATTTCCTTTGGTGTAACCGGTAGCTCTCTTAAAATGTTGTTTACCATGATTTTCACCTCATAATCTGCTCTGATATTTGCAATAATTGATTCTTCGAATCTTTCTTCTTGGCTCGGTACGAGTCTTGATAAACTATCCGCATGAATTATATTTTTGGATGATAGGTGCTTTATGTGAAAATCATAATTAAGAAGAATGGTTCCCCATTTCAACAGTCGATTTGCCGTATAAACGGGTAACACTTTCTTTGAACCAAAAATAGTGATCAGAGGTTTATGATCCGTTTCTAGCATAAAATGTCTGCCGTAGATGTATCTATGAAATTTTGTTATGGCAAAAATGATACTCAGAACCTCTTTTTCTATCTGTGAGTAACTTCTTTCTCCTGGGAGTAAAGTTCTCGAAGCATGTGCAATTGGTTTTATAGAACCATCTGGCATTATGTGTTGAATACACGCTCCTATCCCGTATGAACTGGCGTCACTTGCCACTACAATATCAAGTTTTGGATTGTAATGGGTTAAAAAGAGGTCGGATCTAAGCATTTTCTTTATTTCATCAAAGGCTTGCTGACATTCTACCGTCCATTCCCAAGCCTTGTCTTTTTTTAGTAGTTCATTCAACGGATCTCTTAGATTGTACATTTCTTTAATGAACGCTTGATAATAATTTGCGAGCCCCAGAAAACTCTGTAGCGTCGCCACATTAGTGGGCGTCGGCATGTCTCTAATCGCAATGGACCTTTCCGGATCTGGAAATCTGCCATTTTTGTTGATTATGTGACCTAAATACTTAATTTCCTCCAACCCAAATTCGCACTTTGACTCTTTGACTTTAAATCCAAAGTCCTGAATCTTTTTAAATACTTGATTGAGATGCTCTCAATGTTCGTCGACGGTTGCGCTCCTTACTATGATGTCGTCTAAGTAGGCGCACGCAAAGTCTAAATCATTCAACATGACGTCCATAGCTGGTGCCACTTTAATACCAAAAGGAAGCCTGTTGTACTTGAATAAACCTCTATGCGTGTTTATCCCTAGTAACTTCGAACATTCCTCTTCGTCGGGAATTTGGAGATAGGCATCTGATAAGTCGATTTTTGAAAATATAACTCCACCATTTAGCTTGTTAAAAATCTCCTCCGGACTCGGTAACGGGTAATGGTAGTCATTAATTACCGAGTTCAACCCTGTCGAAAAATCAACGCAGACTCTGATTTGGTTTGATTTCTTTTTTATGCACACAATCGGCGCAGCCCATGAATTAGATTCTACTTTCGAAATAATTCCCATTTTTTCCAACCTATCAAGTTCTTCGTTAATTTTCTCTACACTTGCGAAAGGCACGTTACGTTTCTTTTTAAAAATTGGCATAGTATTTTCCTTTAATTCAAATTTAGCTTCAAACGTGTTACATCTTCCAAGACCAGGTGTGAAGGTTTCCGGAAACTTTTTCTTTAATTCATCTTTAATGTCCTGTCTTGTTTGCGTATTACTTTCTACTTTTCTGCAGGATGAGTTTAACGGTTTATCCCACAATTCGAATGTTTCAATAAAATCTGTACCCATCAAGTTTTCTCCATTTTTCAGAATGAAAACTTTTATTTTTTTAACGATCCCGTTCAATTTCATGGGAAGTACAACCTCGCCTTCGAAGTTAATTTCCTTTCCAGTTACCGTTCGAGCGAGTTTCGTTGACTTCATTATTGTAGGCCTTTTTAAAATTTTCCATGTTTTATAGTTCATTATTGTTAAATCTGAACCCGAAACGAGTTGAAATTTGATATTCTTTTTAAATATTTCAGTCGTCACATATTTCTTCAAATCTCTATCTGATTTGATATTCGAATTTGTTTGTCTAATTCGGCTATTGAATTTTTTCGTTTTACAACACGATCCTTTGTGTCCATTCTTGTAGCACACGAAACATTTCTTATTTCTATATGGGCAATTTACCTCCCAGTGTCTTTCTTTGCAACGTCTGCAATTATATGGTGGGACCTTTTTTTCATCCTCGTTCTTTTTATTTAATTTTTCTTGTCTATTTTTAAAATACGCCGAATTTTTACTCCAATTTTTTGCTGATGGGTAATTTGACTGTTTTTTTTATTTTTTTAATATAAGCAATGCCAGCTTCTTCGATTTTTTTAGACTCTTTCTTTAAACTTACGGCCCGCTGACACTCCTCTGCTAACTTTTTCAGGGTAAGGTTTTGTTCAGATTCGAGTTTAGACAAAACTCTACGTCTTATTTCGGCACTCTTACTGGATACCAGTCTTTGAGCAAAAATTAAACACTTGAATTCTTCAACCGTAATCTCTGCCAATCTGAAGTTGTCACAATGTCTATTCACTATAGATGCATATGTTAAGTAATCCTGATCGTCGGATTTAGAGACATTCATGCATAACCATCGCTTATGCCAAAGCGACATATTTGCTCCAAACAGCTCCTTTAGCAATTTCACTGTTT
>OZ038488.1:40024908-40027408 GCA_964036315.1 Acanthosepion esculentum
AAAAACCTCAATAACAAAAACAGCAGTACCTTCATCCAATTCGACATCGTTGACTTCTATCCATCGATATCTAAAGACCTTTTTGAAACAGCATTGGAGTTTGCCGAGTTTTACTCCGATATCTCTAAAAATGAAATTGATATCATCCTAAATTGCAGGAAATCAATTATGATACCCAACAACGAACAATGGATAAAACAATCTGGTGAAAACTTTGATGTATCCATGGGATCGCTGGATTCTGCTGAATGATCTGACTTTGTAGGACTGTTTATTCTATACAATCTCACAGTTCACAATGAAATTAGTCTTAATAATATAGGGATTTATAGAGACGATGGTTTGATGGTAGTGAATAATTCTACCGGTAGCAAAGTTGACAAGTTGAGGAAATGAATCAATAGAGTGTTTAAATCTTTACACCTCAAGGTTAAAATTAATTCTAATATAAAGCAAGTAGACTTCTTAGATGTAACCTTAAACTTACACCTAAATAATTTCCAACCCTTCTTAAAGAATAATGCTAACCCCATTTATATAACCCCTAAATCCAATCACCCAACGCCAGTTATTAAACATATTCCATCATCTGTTGAACGCCGTATAAACAAGCACTCTTCTAGCAAGGAAATATTCGATAAACACAAAATTATCTATAACAAAATCCTTACCGACAGTGGTTACAGATCTTCCGAAATTAAATATAGAGAAAACTGTATTATTCTAAAAAAAACAACAGAGGAAGGAGAATAATTTGGTATACACCTCCCTTCAACAAGTTAGTCCGTACCAAATTAGGGCACAAATTCTTAAATCTAATTAACAAGCACTTCCCTAAAGAAAGTAAATTAAGCAAGATCTTCAACCGCAATACCTTAAAAATTAGCTACAGCTGTTCTAGAAACCTAGATAAAATTATTAAATCACATAACAATAGAATACTGAAACTACATAGTGATAATAAACGAAACCTAAATACAAGTTCTAATACACCCCAAGAAAAAAGACTATGCAACTGTAGAATCCCCGATCAATGTCCATTATTAAACAGATGCTTAACCAAATCCATAGTGTATATGGCCTATATCTCATCAAATGAGAACCCCGGAGATATTAAGCTGTATGTGGGGTCTACTAGCAGACCTTTTAAGGATAGATATTACAATCACTTGAACTCCTTTACAAATACGGCCAAACAAAATATGACATCACTTTCGAAATATTTTTGGAAACTCAAGGAAGAAGTAAAAACACCTAAGGTTAAATGGAAAATCCTAAGACAAGCCAGAACCTGCAATTCATTGAGCGAACCTTGCTTCTTATGTTTACAGTAGAAAATATGTATCATTGAACTCTTGAATAATACCGAATTATTAAACCAAAGATATGAGACTACCGTTTTCTGTAGACATACTAAGGATCTAACACTACAATCTTGCTAAATTCTCAATTCCATAACTATAAACTTTTTATAATTATATATCACCTCCTTCGATGTAATCCTTATCCTCTTATGTACCTCTCCACTAATATATTTATGATCCTTAATTTTTTTTCCATATATATTACAGGTAATAATTTCATTTAAATCGTTTTACATCCATACTTATTCTACACACTCTACGATCCAGGAATATTCCAAAAAGTTGATTATAAAAGGAGATCACCACTCCTAAATTTTAATCCACAAAACACGTTCATTGATTACAAAATAAATAGTGATAACCCCAACATAAATAAATGCAATTCAACTTTAGAAATCTTATAGAAAAACCAAAAAATAACATTCCCAATTACTACTAGAACTAACTCTGCAATTTTTACCTACTCAAATGTAATATTATCCCCTATCTCTATCTTCCCTCCCCTAGCTCTCAAACTTAGGACGCTTGTGAGATGATGTGCCTAAACTCTTGACCGATGTTTATCAGCGAAATAATTTCCACAGACCAATCAACATTAAACACCCGGTCCATCCATCACCAAACTGCTATCAACAAGCACTATTGTTTCACTCAGATACATATTTTGTATGTATGTACGTTTCACATCCGGATTGCCTACAAGCAGGATTGTTCATAACCATTTTCGACCCTCACCCGTCGATGTGCAGTTGAAATGCACTGAAACCAAGTTGCATCTTTGTAGTGAGTAAAATGGTTTTGTCTATATGATAAAATTATAATAAATAAATATATATGTATATATTTATATGTATATATATATGTATATATATGTATGTATATATATGTATATATATGTATGTATATATGTATATATATGTATGTATATATGTATATATATATGTATATATGTATATGTATATATATATATATGTATATATATATATATGTATATATATATATATGTATGTATATATTTATATATATGTATATGTATGTATATATGTATATATATGTATATGTATCTATATATGTATGTATATGTATATATATATATATATGTATATATATATATATATATATATATATGTATATAT
>OZ038488.1:40034908-40042408 GCA_964036315.1 Acanthosepion esculentum
GGTTTTTTCAAACTGTGGGTCACGATATTTCAGTGGGTCGGAAGATAAATATAATGGGTCGCGACAAAAATAAAAGAAAGAAAAACAAATACGCAAGAACAAAGTGCAGAATATAAACAATTCTAAATGTTGCTCAGCACTCATAACTCAGCGCTAGTTTTTTTTTTTTCAACGAAGTAAGCTCGTATTATATTTTATTTTTTTAAAACATAATTGCAGATATATATATATATATATATATATATATATATATATATTCTCATTTAGTTTATGTATCTTGTTCGAGTGACGGAAACATTTTTAAATTTGTTTTTCTAAAAGTAATAATTTTATATTCATGTAAATAGATAATACAAATAGATACATGGAATTCCAATATGTGCGGATTATGAGAAATATATATATATATATATATATATATATATATATATATGTAGAAATATAGTTCTTAAAATGTGCTATATTTATGGGATAAAGTGCTCAATATCAGAGATAGAGCGTGTGTAAATATAAAAGTGAACATAGAAGTCAACACTTAGAGGCGACAGTCTGTTTCAGGCTAGATGCAATCGTCAGGCCATAAATATTTATATATATATATATATATATATATATATATATATATATATATATATATATATAAATTGTCGATGCTAAATAAATGAACCGAGTGAACAATGTTTGTCTTTCATTTATGATACGTAAAATGGGTCGCAATGCAAAATGCGGTTCTTGCTTTGGGTCGCAGTAAAAAGAGGTTTGAACAACGCTGCACAAGAGAACTAAAAAAACCTGTCACCTAATACTAGTGGGGATATTGGAAGTAAACTAAGCAAAGGGGATGACAAAAGTAAGTGTGGTGCTATGCGTTTACATCCCCTAGCTAAATTAAAAGGCTCAAACGGACTAACTGAAAAACGATATTTTTTAAACTACCCTAAACATGGACTGAGATAACTGATGATTGTGTCAGAGGTTTCAATATCCTCTTACGTAAGTGGAATTCAACGACTATAAAAAGTCGATACCTTTCACTCTCACCAAACGCGAAACTTTCACCCACCTTTCGCTGAATTTCTTAACTTTAAGTTGATGTTTAACGAAAGAAATAATTTGAGAAGAGAACTTCCCAACTCCAGATTATATCTAAATGGTTCAAATCACGTCTCCCATTATGCCAAACCCGCACAAGGACACGTACTGGTCATCCTTTCTCAATGAGGATATCACAGACGGAAGAGGTTTCCAAATCAAAGAACTTTCCATTCAGGATGCAGATCTTGTAGTTGTTGTATGGTATTGTTTTACGACACATGATCAGCCGTCAACTTTCCAGTCGTCTGACTCTTTATTCTACACTTTAATTATCCTTTCACCAACCTATGCAAATAGATAAAATCCTCTTTGCCAAACCCACTACAGAAGGTATATCGAATGGACCCCTAATAATCTTCACAGCACACGCATTCTGGTAAAAGAAAATGCCAACCTAGCTATGCAAAGCTTCTTGTCGATCCAGAAGTGGGAAAGCCTCGCAACACCAGCCAGAGTGATGTCTCATCGTTGTTGAAGCATTTCACCTCAGGCGCCCACGCACATATGGAGAGGTACTTCTTGTTCGTAAAACCGAGTGTCGATTAGATCATATTGATTAACCCCATCACTAGAACATTATATAACGCCTTCTGAGAACATGCCTGGTTGTCAGAGTGACCATTACCTCATATGGGGCCGTATAGATCTATTTCAGCCAAACCGTAAGAAGATCCGCAATGCGTTACGACTTTCCTGATTGAAGGAGCATTCGATTCCGGGCCGAGGAGCGGATTTCCCCTTCATTGGAATATGCACTCCTCAGAGACAGAAAGGCTTCGCGGGCTTTCTCATTCGCCATTACTCTCTGCTTGCGTTCAGGAAATTCAAACGAAGCTAATGTTGACGAGTTTCAATGTACGGTACAGCCATTGTTTACAATGTAAAAGTTGGAATATTTTCTTTACTGAGTAATTCTGTTTCAATAGTCATTAGATTCGTTTAATTTGGTTTTTTTTAAAAAAGCGATTTCAAATTATAAGTTTGTACAATACAGAAATTGCAATAACTAGTTTCAAACGTATTTCGTGCCATCTTTTGAAAGAATAAAATTTAAACTAATTTGTTAAATTTATTCTGACGAAATTCAATTTTGCAAGGAAATAATAAAAAAAAACAAGATGGTGAATTATATTTATTATAAATACGAAGAAAAATTCGACTGGAAAATGAAACAAGTTAAATTTAATGAAGGATATATATACAAAAGAAAATTATACATTTTGATAATTTAATTCATGGAAAAAGATCCGATAGCAAACTAATGTAATAAATAGTATATATATATATATATATATATATATATATATATATATATATATATATATATAGATAGATAGATAGATAGATAGATATATAGATATATATATATTACCCAACAAAATCCAGAATTACTTCGTATGGGTGGGGGTATAGATCAATTTCAACCAAAGAGAAGTACGTTAGTCTTAATTTAAAATTTAACTTTGACAGCAGTCGAAA
The DNA here is from genome assembly GCA_964036315.1 of Acanthosepion esculentum. Taxonomy (NCBI): domain Eukaryota; kingdom Metazoa; phylum Mollusca; class Cephalopoda; order Sepiida; family Sepiidae; genus Acanthosepion; species Acanthosepion esculentum. Next base: position 40,037,483 of record OZ038488.1, read on the forward strand.
AATGATACAGAATTTATGCATTTCAATGTTTCAGTCAATTCAATTTCAATTTTTCACTGCTGTCAAAGTTAAATTTTAAATTTCTGATTCCGACACGAACAGTCTGTACACTGGGGTTGAATAAGACCAACGTATTTCTCGTTGGTTGAAACAGATCTATACGCACTCCTATATGAGGTAATTTTTTATTTTGTTGTGTAATTTATATGCTCTGTTATAATAAATAAATTGAGCTCTTTTGTGGATCAGTTATAATATTTAATATTACTCGAATGCACTTGGATTATATACCAACGGATTTATTACCTGTACTATATATATATATAGGTATTTACAATAAAAAATCTTTTTCACCCCTTCATACGATCACATGGCATCGCCTGCACGTGATAACATTAAACGCGTCTCTTGAATTAAAAATAATTCGTAACGTTTATTTGGTTTTTATAAATGTAGCAATACGATTCCGCTGCAAGGCAATTGGCTAAAGTTCAAAATTTGACCCTAATGATGAACGATGACGTTCGAAAGTACTCGGTTGTCTTTTGGAAAATATATATATCAATATAATTTTGAAATAAAAAGTCTCATTCGAAAATATGAGAAAATACAAAAGAAAATCAGCAGGACTAGGTTGTCTTTGGCGTTTAATACAACGTGTTTAAAAGAAAGGATGCTGCCTAAGTACACACACACACACACACACACACACACACACACACACGTATATATATATATATATATATATATATATATATATATATACTATTTACATTATTTGTACTATTGTCCTCATCTTTGTTGCCATATTTATCACAACGTTTCGGCCGTTGTACGCTCCAGCTTTCTTCAGGTGGTTGGAATGTCGAACTGAACCCTTTATTTCGCTCATTGGGGTAGACCTAGTTCCACGTGCCATGTCTAATGGATGTCAGTTATCATTTATCTCCTGTTAATTCCCCTCTCCAAGTTCTCCACCGCCTTAAACAGGTATTGAACTGGATCTAACTAACGCCTTTATCCACTGTGACAATTGTCCTCAAGGTCCAGTGACAGGACCCAAAGAGTGTGAGTTCAATACCTTTAAATTAATTAAAATAATGGATGACAAAAAAAAGAAAAAGCCAACACTCAATAACATTAACTATGAACACGGCCACAAGGCGCTGACCATGTTTGGAAAATAAAATATTCTTATAACATTCATAAGGTCATAACAGGCGCAATGTTGAGATAGTAAGAATAGGTGAAGTTATTAATCTGACTGTAAATAAAGATAAACACTCATGCCAGAAATTTAAATAGAAGTTGATAATAACAACAAATATGAGGATATTAGTCTGAATGTAACAACTGTAAATAATGATAACTCCTCATCACAGAAATACAAACAGGTGGTGATAATAACAACAAAGATGAGGATAATTGTCTGAATGTAAAGAGTGTAAATAATGATAACTCATCATCCCCCAAATACAAACAGACGGTGATAATAACAACAAAGATAAGGACATTAGTTTGAATGTAAAAATTGTAAATAATGGTGAAAATCATCCCAGAAATTCAAACAGAATGTGATAATAACAACGAAGATGAGGATAACTGTCTGAACATAAAGACTATGCATAATGGTTACACCTCTTCCATGTTGGCCAGACAGATAATATTAATTTCATATATAGTGAGTTCTGCGGTTTGTCCACAGAATAACGGGCAACGTCCTTCTCCTTCGTTTCCATATTAATGTTGTTTTGATTTATTTGCTTTTTTTCTTTTCATGAAACGTTGATATTATGGGAAAATCTTAATGTAGCCTGCGGGCATTGCAACATGTCTAAAACTTCGTATTTTTCTTTCTTTGAATCAATGCATGACGCCTGTCAGTCTCCATTTTTTTGCCAGTTAAAAAGCATGAAGTATTTCTTAGTACAAAAACTCTTAAAAACTTTCTTTTCAGATAGATATTTATGGACGTGTGATGTGAAGCAGTTTTTGCACGCATGCCAAGATATGAATTTCTTTCGTAAGAACCTTCTAAAGAAAAAGAAAAAGGACCTAATTTTTATGTCGGAAATTTTGAGTTGGCGAATTATCACCAATATATGCTTTGCTATTTAGACCTGCAAGCACATCTTGATTTTGTACTCGCAACATTTCGGCTGTTTTAATCTCGGTCAAACAAGCTCACCTTCATTGTTATACTCACAACATTTCGGCTGTTTTAATTTCCGGCCTTCTTCAGATATCTGACATATTATATATTTTGCTATTCGGAAAGACATGTTACCCTTCTTCAGGTGTCTCCCTTATATTTTTTTGCTATTCTGACAAAAAGGCTTACCTTCATTGTTATACTCATAACATTTCGGCTTTCTGAACAACAGGACTTCTTCAGGTGTCTCCCTTAAGATATTCTTTGCTATTCGGACAAACAAGCTCACCTTGATATTTATACTTACAACTTTTCGGCTGTTGTAACATGCGGCCTTCTTCAGGTGTCTCCCTTACATTTTTTTGCTATTCGGATAAAACGTTTTACCTTGACTGTTATACTCACAACATTTCGGCTCTCTTAACATCCAACTTTTTTCAGGTGTGTACTTTATTATATTCTTTGCATTCGGACAAACAATCTCACCTTGATTGTTATACTCATAATATGTCGGTTTTTTTAACCTCCGGCCTTCTTCAGGTATCTCCCTTATATTCTTTGTTATTCGGACGAAGAAGCTCAACCTGATTGTTATATTCACAACATTTCGGCTGCTATAACCTCCGGCCTTCTTCAGATATCTCCCTTGTTATAATTTTGCTATTCGGACATGAATGCTCATCTTGGTTGTGCTATTCACAACTTTTCGACTGTTGTAATCTCCTGCTTTCGGGCCTTATTATACTCTGTACTCATCGAATAAACAAGCTCATCTTGGTTGTTATTCTCACAATGTTTCGGTTTTTGTAACCTCAGGCCTTCTTCATGTGTCTTCCTTAATATATTCTTTTCTATGGGGTCAAACAGCTAACCGTGATTGTTATATGCACCACACCTGCTGTAAACGCCTGCCTTCTTCATGTGTCTCCTTTATTATATTCTTTGCTGTTCAGACAAACACGCTCATCTCGGTTGGGATAATCACCATATTTCGGTTGCTTTAACCCCCGGCCTTCTGCAGGTTTCTCCATTATTATAATTACTTCTTTTCGGATAAACTAACTCACCTTGATTGCTAAAGTCATAACATTTCGGCTTTTGTAACCTCCGACCTTCTTCAGATATCTGACTTATATATTTTGCTATTTGGACAGTCATGTTCACCTTGATTATTATACTCACAACATTATTAGTATTATGAAAACCGTTACTATTCAGACAAGTATACTCATCCTGAGTGACATACTCATTTCGGCTTTACACTCTCCGGCTTTCTTCGTATGTTTAGATTTTTATCTAAGCTCTTTATTCCATCGACATAGTAGTTTGTTTTCCATCCTTAGGGGAGGTAACTCATAACATTTAATGCACATCTCACGTTGCGGCAATTCGATGTCTATATCTGCTAGCTTTATGTTTGTACCTAATCTGTAAACAAAGTAATTCTAAGTTTCTTTTTTTCAATCCCAAATAATTTCTTATTGATATAACCGTTATATTTTAATCGTTAAACGTTTTTGAGTTGACAACCCTATTATTCTATAAACAGTGAAATGAATGCCAACCAGCCTAGAAATCAAGCAAGCCTCACTAATTATGACCCCAGATAGGAATCGAATATATATCCCTCCTTTGTTCCATTTGAGAAACAGATCCTTTAACCGAAGTGTACCCTCCTTAAGTAGGTAAGTGAGCTTTTCCCTATGGTTTCACCTGACCTAATTGGTAATGAGGCATATATCACATGTAAAGACTTCTCAATTTGTAGGCTGACTGACATTTAATCCGACTGTTTAATGAATCATAGAGATTACAACTTAATCCCGTCTATCCACTAAAATAATAACGGATTAAACAAGATGCATTTAAAATTACTTAAGTTTCGCATCGTATTTATATTTGTTTAGCTTGTTTTTTGTTGTTTTTGTTTGTTTGTTTTTTGTTTTGTTTTTATTTTTGTTGGGTTTTTTTTGTTGGTTATTTTTGGGGTGGGGGGTTCTTTCATTGAACCACAGTGCGTGATTTTCAACTCCACTAGACCCATGCTTTGAACTCGTAACTGCTAAGGAATCTGATATGCCTTAACTATCGCTTTTGATCCACAACTTAACGAGGCACGATGGAGTAATGGATTGCGGCCCGGACTGAGAAATCGGAAAGCCAAGTTCGAATTCCAGTCGAGTTCATTGCATTTACTTGCGTGATAATATCCTTAGGAAAAGTAGGACTCCAACATTTCTCCCCAAGCTACGGATAAATAGTAGGACAAATTTGGTTGGCAACCGGTCTATTAAAAGGAAAAAGGCTGAATTCAAAACTGTATGTAGCCCCGAAGAAACACAGTATGCAGCTAATGAAAGGATCGTTCGCATTGACCCGATGATCTTGACTAACTTTTTTTTTTTAATCCACTGTGGTCTTTTTAGGGGCACAAAAATAAGATTGTTAAGCAGGGGTACGGCATATATATTAAGCAGCAGCAGCAGCAGCAGCAGCAGAAGAAGAAGAAGAAGAAGAAGAAGAAGAAGAAGAAGAAGAAGAAGAAGAAGAAGAAGAAGAAGAAGAAGAAGAAGAAGAAATTTACTCATAGTGGCTTAAATAAAGGTTTTCTTAATTCCATGTTTTCGGGAGTTTTTTTTACAGTAACGTTCGCCCTATACAAGGGCCGCGGAAGCCACTCGAGGTAAAGGATTACGGTAAAAGGCAATTTGTAAAGAAAGGAGGGAAAGATAACGGTTAACCCTGGACTTGAACAAGTTAACTCCACGAAATCG
>OZ038488.1:40047408-40057408 GCA_964036315.1 Acanthosepion esculentum
AACATTATTTCAAGAAAAAGTTAAATTAGTCTTAAATTAATAAACAGTTGAATGCGACATTCATCTTATTTTTTTATCATTGTTCACTCCCAAGCAAGGCAATCAAGCCACTATGACGCATGGGGGTCACTGAGTGTTAGAGAATACGAGAAAAAATATACTATGAAGGAAGGAGGACAATAAGATAACGAGAATTAAAAGACTATTAACACTGCATTTAAATTTTTGAAGATCAAAGATGACAGGGAAGCAAGAAGCCGGATGAATGTTCCACGAGCGGGAAGTGAGATAGAAGAAGCTGTTAGCATAGAACTTACGGTTACATCTAGCCATTTCAGCTGTAGAAATGATGAAACCTTGCTGCCAATCTAGTACTGCTCTTAAACTCACAAAGTTTAGTTACTATAGAGGTAAGTATGATTACCATGAAACGGTTTATAGAAAAGGCACAGGGAATCTACGTTATAACAACGGAAAAGTAACTGAGGAAGATCGGAAAATGCTCTGGACAAAACTTAGTGATTAAAATAAAAGATGTGAATATAAATCTTAACATTCCATGTAAACCAATGAGAAGATACCTTTGCAATTGTCAAAAAAATCCATAATAAATGCAAAATCTTTTTCCGTGTTTTATATCAATCTTCCTATATAGCAATGAATGCTCGTCAAAATCTTTATGACGAAAGACGAGATTTCAAGATCTACATGTAGGTAACTAATACAATAAACTGTTTTTGTGGTATATATTGAATAATTAATGGTATACTTGATGAATATTAGTGTAACTCGCTCTATAAAATTATCCTGGGTATGATAATAAACTAAATCCGGAAGCAAGGCCACGAATAAGGAGAATTGAGGTTTTGAGTATTTTGGAACCACCACTTAAGTGCCATCGTTCCCGGATCCATCTAGAACAGGGGCATTAGGGTCCCAGCTATGGGAAAATATTGAAAGCCCAAACAAAAATTAAGATACGTGGAAAGTATGAAAATAAATTTTTATTGTGAAAATTACCAGTAATATATTTTATAAAAATAAATAAAAGAGTATGTAATATAAATCCATTTATATGGCACTGAATGATGGACAAACTATTCACATATGGAGAAAAGACTTGAAGCAACAGAAACAAAAAGAGTACTTAACTATCACGTAATGTCAGTCCTCATATGTAACAGTGAATTCTGGACATTCTCCTCACAGATTAAAAATATACTTGAGGCAACAAAACAAAGAGTACTGAACTTTTGCGTAAAGTCAGTAATCCTATATAGCAGTGAATTCTGGACATTCTCTTCACAGATTAAAAGATAGACTTGAGGCAACAGAAACAAACAAAAGAGTACTGAACTTTCACGTAATGCCAGTCCTCATATATGACAATGAATTCTGGACAATCTCCTCACAGATGAAGAGACTTGAAGCAAGAGAAACAAACAAAAGAGTACTGAACAGTTATGTAATATCAATCCACCTATATGTCACTGAATGATAGGAACACTACACAAACATAAAGAAAAGACGTGAAGCAACAGAAACAAAAAGAGTACTTAACTATTACGTAATGTCAGTCCTCATATGTTGCAGTGAATTCTGGACATTCTCCTCACAGATTAAAAAATAGACTTGAGGCAATAGAAACAAACAAAAGAGTACTGAACTTTCACGTAATGTCAGTCCTCATATATGACAATGAATTCTGGACAATCTCCTCACAGATGAAGAGACTTGAAGCAAGAGAAACAAACAAAAGAGTACTGAACAGTTATGTAATATCAATCCACCTATATGGCAGTGAATGATAGAAGTCTTCTTAAACATGTAGAATAGAAGCAACAGAAATTTGGCTCTACAGAAAGATGCTACGAATACCATGGAACGAACATTTGAATAACGACGAAGTTTTAAGAGAAAATGCAAACAAAAAGTAAACTTATACATAACATCAGGAAAACACAGAGTATATAATGAGGAAAGAGGGCTTGTAAATTTTGATAGTCACAGAATGTATTGAAGGCAAGAGAGACAACGCATAATCAAGAGAGAGATGGCAATAGCGAGAAGGGAGATAGAAGAGGTGGGCGATTTTGTGTACCTGGGCTGCACCATCAATACCGAGAGTAGCTCTACGCGTTAAATCAAGAGAAAGATGGCTATAGCAAGAAGTACTACGACAAAAATAGGAAACATCTGGAATAGTAGAAATATACGCATCAAAATAAAGTTGAAATTAATATGAGTCACTGCTTTCGCCATCGTCAGCTACGGATGCAAGTCATGGGCCCTGACCAATGGGTAACAGTATCAGATTGAGGCTTTCAGGATGTGGGCATATCGCGGAGTCCTTAGAGCAAAATGGATAGCGAGACACACTAATAAATGAGTTCTAGGTACCATCCGAACAAGGTACGTATTGAAAGAGCAGATGGCATTAAAGAAGTTCCGTTACTTCAGGCATATTGTACGATGAGGTGGCGTCGATAAGGACATTCTGCTGGGCTCAGTGGGGGGCAAGGGGCACTAGGGATGAGAACACATGTTTTGGTTTGATGATACTAAGCTGGATTGGAATGACGGTGGCTAACGCTGTAAGGGCGGCATCGGACAGAGAGAGGGAGATGGAGGAGAGTAGTGACCACAGTAACGCCAAATGAGCGAACTGAATAAATGATGACGATGATGATGAATGACATAATTCCATTGGAATATTATGGCGTCATAATCAATGACGTCATTATAACACAAAGCGTCGGTTAGTTGTGAGAATTCCTCCGACAGAAATGGTCGTACTGGAAGTTAGGCTGAAAGAAAGCAGTTATGGTTACGGCTTTGCATTAGTGGAGAGAACCAATGGTGCCAGTACTGGTGAAAGCAGCTTTTATATCTACGATGTTCTGGACAGAGGGAGCAGTGACCACTCGAATACCATGTTGAAAGCTGGGGATCGTCTAATTGCTGTAAACGGTATTAATATCAAGCAAATGACCGCAACGCGAATAAGAGACCTACTAAGCGAGTCTTGTCAGGGCTGCTTGTGTTTGACTATACAGCCGAAGGATAGCATCAGTAACGATCCAAGAGCCGCTATTTTAAAGAACATTCCAGATTACGAAAAGAAAAGCCCTCCGTCAATTTTGAAAAGATCTCTAAAGAAGATGAGGCGAATATTCGAGCAGCCCAAGGGGAATTTCACTATCGCAGTGAAAAGGAACCCAAAAGAAATTCTGTCCGCTCAAATCCTTGGTGGCAGCGACGAACAGATTTTAAACGGTTATTCAGGGATACACGTCTTGAATATTGGAAACAATGATTTTGAGACGGTTTTCGGTGAGGAAACACTACAAATAGGTGACCGGATTCTTAGTGTTAATGGGCTCTCACTTGATGATGTTCCAAATAGTTTGGTTATCGATATTTTGACTGGACGGAGAGACGTAACAGCAAAGGAAATAGAACAGTTAAAATCAATGACAATCGAAATGGTTGAAAGCAAAAAAGATGGTAATGTTGATAATGAACAAATTATTCTTTTGGAAGCTAACCGACTTTCGTCACTTACGGAAGGTTTTGAGGACGCAAATGATGCAGATAAAAATCATTGGTGCATGTCACTTTTACCAACATCGCCGATTGCTGTCGAAGTTCTCATGATTTTCACACTGTCATTTTTTCTCTCCTTATTTTAAAGCCTGTGAAATTCTCCCGGCTGCGTCACCCGGAACTGCGATCTCCTGGTATTTAAGAACACTTGATTTGTCTCTAGCTTGAACAAATCAAATTTTGAATCAGATTTTTAGAAAAATAATTATTGTTTTGGCTTTGTGATATAAATATTTACCTATCTCAGATTTAGTGTTTCTTTTCACATCCGGGTTAGTATGTCGCATTCACTTTCGCGCTAATGATCTACGGAAAAGGCATGAATTCGTATCTCCTATGGGTTAATAACAGTGTTTAATTATTCTTATTTACTTTGTGTCCCATTAGTAAGAAAAAAGTTCTAATCATACAGATTGTTCCCGAGAAATGCTACTTTGGGGAACAGGTTCCCGAGAGGATGTCCCCCTAATCACTAGAATCTTAAATTTTTCAAATCCATGGCCACCTCTTATCAATCCTACATATATGTCTTTAAAGTCTGTACTTACTTCTTCCCCTTACATCTATATGACAACCTCAATTAGTAACAATCTACCTTGAGCTGCTCTTGTGCCTTGTTTAGTAAAAAAACGACTGAGTTCCCTCGAGCAGGCTAAGAGAAGGAAATCTTTAATTCCAAACTGTGGAGAAGGTAACAAGAAAACTCCCCTCTATAATTCCCGAGGATAAAGATAAGAAAAATGATAACAAATAATAAGGAGAGATAATAAAAACAAGAAAACTGTGGAGAGCCATGATCGCCTACATCCTGAAGGGACATGCCTTAAAATAATTTGTTTATCTCTCTCTCTATTTACATCTATGTCTGTCTGCCGTCTCCAAATTATATAACTACTGCCTCAATGAATCTTGTTTTCCGCCCTGTTGGAAGTCTTCATCCGTTGTTCCTGTCTTTAAGAACACTGGTGACCCTTGTGACCCTTCTAATTACCGTCCTATCAGTCTCCTACTACTCTTCGGCAAACTCTTTGAAGCTTTAATCAACGCCGAAGTGGTTATGCACCTTATATCCCATAATCTGCTCTCCGGCAAGCAATATGGTTTCCGCTTTGCCCGTTCTACAGCTGATGTGCTTACGGCCATAACTGAAATTGTTTATCATGCTCTTCATTATAATGGAGAAGCTCGTGCCGTGGCTCTAGATATCTTCAAAGCGTTTGATAGGGTTTGGCATGCCGGCCTTCTTCACAAGCTTCAGGGTTCTGGAATTATAGGTCGATTGTTCGGCTTAATACAGTCATTCCTGTCGAATCGTACATTGAAGGGCGTTCTCAACGGATTCTCCTCCAGCTCCTGTCCCACGAACTCAGGTGTTCCCCAGTGCTCTATCCTAGGCCCTACTCTGTTCCTTATCTTCATTAACGATCTTCCTTATGTCATACTTTCCCAAGTAGGCCTCTATGAGGACTACACCACTATTTACTCCTGCCTCAAAAACAAATTTAGTGTCGCCGACAAAACTAACCTGTCCGTTTGTCTTGAAAAGGACCTCCAATCGATTGTGAACTGGGGCAGGAATTGACTGGTTAACTGTAATGCCTCAAAAACAAAACTGCTCTCTATTACTCACCACAGAGAACAATCCCTGCCTCCCTTGTCTGACGCTCAACTCCACGAGAGCACCTCTTTTCGACTGCTCGGTCTCACATTGTCCGCTGACCTGAGATGGAACGAATACATTGAGTCAATAGCTTCGTCCACCGCTAGGAAAGTTGGCTCCCTGTGCCGCGCAAGGAAATTTTATTCCTTCAAATCTACAAATCAACCATTCGCCCTTGCATGGAGTATTGCTGCCATATATGGTCTGGAGCCCATTCTAATTGTCTCAAGCTCCTTGATAAAATCCAAAGACGAATATGCAATGTAATTGGCCCTGTTCTGGTATCTCGTCTGCAGCTGCTCTCTCACAGATGTGCCGTTGCCCCACTCTGTCTTTTTTACAAATACTTTCACAGTAACTGCTCCAATGAGCTGCTTTCGCTGATTCCCAGACTTCATGAATTTAAGCGTTCTACTAGGCTGGCATCTTGGTCTCACCCTTTCACAGTCGAAACTATTAAATGTAGCCGTCTCTTCTACACCAATAGCTTCATGTCTCTTACTTCTTGCCTGTGGAACTCCCTCCGCATGTCTTGTTTTCCTGATAGCTATAATCTCCAACTATTCAAATGTAATGTCAATCGACGTCTCCAGATGCCCTGATCTATCCCCTATCCTTCTCTTCATCCTTTCCTCTATCACTCCTGTTTGCTCTCACTCCAACACTGTAACCCCTTGCGTGCTAGGGGCTTCCAGCCTTGCTTGGAGTGGAATGCTTTAAAATAATGTTCATAACACTTTCATTATATTCCTATTGATCATTATTATTACGTGAACATGAAGCCATCTCCTCCCGCCAGTTATGGCTTAAATAGTAGGACTTGAAAAAAAAACATTGTTATCTCAAACAAATTGTTAATGCGATATTCACTAAAAAAAAAAGAATTATTCTTACAATGCAAAATATATTTCGGCTTTAAATAATCCCAAAAGGGTTGGTAAGCCGTAAAAAAATAAATTAATCAATTCATGGAGCTGATTTTTTTTGTTGTTGGTTGTAAAGATTTATCCTTATCAATCTACTGTCTTTTTATGCTGAATATTGTTGCATGTAACCTATTTGATCACCCGTTATGGTATATATATATATATATATATATATATATATATATATATATATATATATATATATATATATATACGGAGTGTCTTAGAAAAATACTCAATTTTTGTGTTCGTCGTCAGTTTGAATATTTATATACACGCGTTTAATTTCATTTGATATTTAATAAGTCAATAAGCATTAATATTTCTTAGTTTTAACCATTAATCTTGTTTTCAAGTTTATAAACAATGCATTTATTGTCATATAAAGAGTGAGTACATTCTGAATATATATATATATATATATATATATATATATATATATATATATATGTCATTCACAGACAGTACTGTTTCGCTGTATCACAGCTCCTCAGTGCGACTAGACTTCCAAATGCCTCAAGCCAGGATTGAAACACAACTAATTTGGTGTCAGCCAGAGCTATCTTCACTCGGTAGAGTTGCACAACTAAATCTAGCGTATTGTTTTTACAAAAGTAAACAAATTCCAATCAGCCAAAGTGCTCCATTCATTTTACTGAAGAGCTTTGCATATGCTAGCTGCCTCCAAAAAATTGCTGAAAAATGTACATACATACTTTGATGAAAAAGTGTCTCGAACTTGATAATAAACTAGGTTTTATTGTTATTATTTAGAGGGAAAAACCAAAGTATTTTTAATTATTTAATTATATTTTAATCCTTTTCAAAATTTTGGTTAAAATCATCTTTTTCTTGCATCAGAGAATCGTCCATAAATTAGCATAGCTAATCTTGGCATCTTTTTTGCGGTGAAGACACATTGATTTGGAAATTCTTGCAAAAATTAAATAATTGTCGGATTTTAAAGAAACCTTCAAGATTTATTCAAAAATGAATGAAATAATTTTATAAATGTTATTTCTTAATTTTGATAAAAATATTTTATTACTTGTGTTATTTAATTTTATGAAAAATTGATAAATTCAACGAGATAATATTTAGTGACTATATTAGTTAAAAGCAGAACTCCTTGGAGAATTTAAATCAGCTCATTTTTTTTTTTTTTTTTGTCGAAATCTGTTTTTTATCGTAAATTAAAGACGCAATATAGGTAGGATATTATTTAATTACAAAAACCTTTAATAGCTTTCATGAATACGATTTATTACAGACACTCTTGTCTTAAGAAAAATATTTTGCGATGAATAATGAATTTTTACAAGATCTATTTTCCTTTTTTAAAATATAAATATAATAGAAAATTGTTTTTAATTAGAATAATTTATAAAGTTTTTGCATCTTTTAAGATTAATTTTCAGCGATGTAGTTAGGGAATGTTGTTATTAAGTAAAATAATATTTACTTATCATAAATTGAAGAGCTTATTATAACCTGAGGTACACCAGTATTTTAAAAAGAAATTTAAATTGTTTTTGTAAACGTGCTGATTTTTGAAGATACGTGCGTCCATGCCAGAAAATAAGAGCGATAAATATAATAAACCTAAAGCCAAAGTATCCAAAATTCAATAAACCATAAGATTATGGAGAATATTTTCCTAAATTTTTAAGATTATAGGGTACAAAAAATTATATTTTAAAGGCGCTCACGTTATATTATTAAATGATTTTTACGCATAAATCCCACGTAAAACAACCTTAGATATCAATTTGTCATCAAGCTGTCAACATCTCAAAGTCTTAAATAAACAGCTACGGGACTGTTAAAAATCATTTGTGCAATATTTTAATATAAAGTAAATAATCGTTATTTTAAATCAAATTAACTATACTTTAAATCGGTTAATATTTCTCAAATAAAATTTCAGGCAGATATATTTTATTTTTGGAAGATTCTTTTATAAGGAGAATTTCATTCTGATCACTGGTGGCTAAAAATGGCGGTAAAATAGAAAAAATCACCAATTTCTAAAAGGAAAACACCTTCCAGTCAATTTAAATTAGTTTTGAAATACAGCAAAATATTTTGCGTATTGGGAATATTAAATTTAATTCATTAGATTTAATTTAAAACTAAAATAAAAACTTAAAGGAAAATTTTTCATTTTTAAAAATACATTACCTTAGGTTTCGCGAATCTGTAGAGGTACCTAGTTTGAGCCATGCATATAAAATTATTGTTATTTTGTTAATGTTATACTGATGATTCGTGTATGAGTCGTATTAATTTATACTGAGGTTTAAATTTTCTACTGAATTATAATTGGGGATTCAAGTTTAATCGAATGCCGCAGAAACATTAACTTTGTGTTATCCTCAAATTCGTATTCGCGATGTTAGGAAGAAGTTCTACTCAGACAGATTTTTCCCGAGAACTTCCACTTTGTGAAACAGACTCCTGTGTGGATGCTTCCCTGGCCGCTTCAATCATAACTCTTCCACGTTATGTCTCATATCCTCCTTACCCTCATAATATTCATTTCCAACACCTCCTCTCAAATCTTGCGAATTTTGATAGGAAAAACATCTTACTTCGTTGCTGACATGCCAACATATTTATAAGAAAACAGAGTGGTTGAGGGAGCCCCTTGCAAAACCACTTTCCGATAACAACCTTCTCTGTCTAGAACAATGTTTCCCAACGTGGGATGCATGCCCCACCGGTGAGGCATGGTAATATTTTGGTGGGGCATACGTAGGATGTGCACTCTTCGACTTAATATACCAACAGAATAAGGGAAAAATTCGAGAATGAGTTATTAACAGTAAATTGTTTTCTAGTGAGTCTGAAGAGAGTGTTAATGTTAATGCGTGTTAATACATCGGATGCATATACAGTATGCAAATATAAAAATATTTTGTGTGTATGTACGTAAATGTGTACTTGACATACATGTAAGAATTAAATATTATAGAGGGGGGCAACAAAATTTTAGAAATACCAAAGTGGGTAATGGACCAAAATCGGTTGGGAACCTCTGGTCTAGACACTATCAGTAAAAAGGCTCTTACATCCATTGTCATTATTGACAGTGATACTCGTAAAATGATTATAAAAAGAGATTTATAAGATCTTACGAGAGCAGTATGAGAAATTTTATAAATCATCCTTCTTCCATTATAATTTCAATGGCTTTTTATCACGGATAAATTCTTATGGTGAATGAGTATATTGTAACGAATAAATGGGTCGTGAATTCAATTAGCAAGATATAAGATAGCTAGTGATGACCAACCTTGACTAGACTCCACCTTTTTTTCGGCCTTGTGCCACAATTACTGTATGATAAATAAATCTTAGACAGACTGTAATTCTCTTATTTTTGAGGGGTGAACGGGTTTTCTATCATCATTTTTGCAGTTTGCTTTCGGGGTCATCACCACCCACAAAGCATTTCATCACACTGATACAATTTTTATATATATATTTGTATACACAACTGTACATGTTGAAATTTTTGCGTCATGGGGTGTTTTTTTTTTTGGTGGTGGTGGGGGGGTTATTGGTAGTTGTCCTGCATGTGTGAGGTATTTTGGTGTGTGTAGGAGCGAATGGTGACGGATAGATTCTTATGGTGAATGAGTAAATTGCAATGAATGAATGTGTCGGGAATCTGATTAGCTAGGTATAAGATAGTGTCGACCAGCCTTAACCAATCTCCCCACTTTATCGGCCTTGTGCCACAATTACTGTATTCAGTCAGTAATAAATCATAGACAGACCATCATTATATGATCGTTAGTAAGCA